>PVIR01002235.1:67373-105905 GCA_004026965.1 Petromus typicus
AGGGTCTCGCTTTTGTGGTTCAGGCTGGCCCTGAGCTCAGCCTCCAACTCACATCACAATCCTCCTGCCTCTGCCTCCCGAGTGCTGGGATGACAGGCGTGAGCCACCACGCCCGGCACTGTGGTATGTGGTACTGGTTGCTGCTGGGTGTGGGTCTCCACACCCAGTATTGTTATGTGGTTACTGGGGAATCGAACCCAGGCCCTTGCGCCTGCAAGACAGGCTCCGGAACCACTGAGCTAACTCCCCGGCCCTCCATTAGTAAGTTTTAATTTATTTTATCCCATTCTCCGCTCAAGCCCCCTCCCCTCCCTATGTACAAAAGCTTTGTTTCCATTTTCTTTCCTTTAAAATAATCATGACAGCCAGGTGTGGTGGTTTATGGCTGTAATCCCAGCGCTCAGGAGGCTGAGGCAGGAGGATTTAGTGAGTTTGAAGCCAGCCTGGGGTACATAGTGAGTTCATGGCCAGCCTGAACTATCTACCAAGACCCTCTCTCAAACAACCAAAAATATGATGATAATAATTTAAAAGGGGGTGGTCAGACCCTTCATGGAAAGATCCTATTGGACCAAACTGGAACAGGCTCTTCAATATTATTTAATCTGCTGTAGAACATAAATTTCCAGAAGGGACTTTATTTCTTTCTTTATTATTAACTTTATTTCTTTTATTCTTTATTATTATATTATATATAATATATATTATTATATTATTA
This sequence comes from Petromus typicus, assembly GCA_004026965.1. Lineage (NCBI taxonomy): Eukaryota > Metazoa > Chordata > Mammalia > Rodentia > Petromuridae > Petromus > Petromus typicus. Next base: position 68,092 of record PVIR01002235.1, read on the forward strand.
TAATACTATATTTTTATTTGTATTCTTTATTATTTGTTTTTTTTTGTTTGTTTGTTTTGTTTTCTTTTGTTTTGAGACAGGGTCTTGCTTTGTAGTTCAGGCTGGCTCTGAGCTCAGCCTCAAACTCACATCACAGCAATCCTCCTGCCTCTGCCTCCCGAGTGCTGGGATTACAGGCATGAGCCACCACGCCCGGCACTGTGGTATGTGGTACTGGTTGCAGCTGGGAGTGAGTCTCCACACCCAGTATTGTATGTGGTTGGGAGGGGGGATTGAACCCGGGCCCTTACGCTTGCAAGACAGGTGCCAGAACCACTGAGCTAAATCCCCAGCCCTATTCTTTATTATTTTATTCTTTATTATTAACTTTGTTTCTTTATTATTTAATCTGCTGTAGAACATAAAGTTTCTAGAAGGAAAGTTTCCAAAATTTTTTTATATAGCAAGCACATTTTTGTTGCCAAACTCCATTAAAGATGGCACAGAAAGAGAAAACACATACCAGCGTTGCTTAGGAACACGGATGCAAAAACACGAAATCCCCAAATTAAACAGCACATTACGGTCATAAATCATCATGCCCCAGGGAAACGGGATCCAAAAAGGCAAGAATGGTTGAATGCTAGAGAGTCAACTCATGACTCCACAGAAAAGGGGAAGAGGTCGGAGGTGTGGTGGGAACGCTGGGAGGAGACGCACTCGTGGCCGGTGGGTGACCGCCTTGGTGGATGGAAGAGAGTCCGCTGAACCTGACTGCAAATGACAATGGAGTCCAGTTGCGTTGGCGGGTCCAAGTCAACACAGGGAACCTGTACCAGAGGGATAAAAAATGCGGTAATTACAAAAGAGACACACTGCTGTTCTCTTTCAAGATACTCAGGATTCTCCCTTTCACTTTGAACACATTTATCCCATCTCTCTTGATGGTGTGTCTTTTACTGTAGTCCATTTTAAAAAGTCTCAACATTCATTATCATTTTTGGATCACCCCTTGTATACAGTCGTCTATTAGGCGAGAGGTATTAGTTCACTTACTGAAGTGAGATGCCTTTGATGGAACGTGATGTTATAAACAGAAGAGTTTCCTTTAGTTCACGGCGCTGGAGGTTCCAGAGCTGGTGGGGGCTTTACACTGGGGGGCCAAGTTTCCGGCACCTGAAACTTTCGGGGCCCAAGTACCTCCAGAGCACAGCTGGAGGATGTGGTCAGTGAGCCACTGGAGGAATTTGGTGGGGAACAAACACCTGGGATGAAGCAGGAAAGAAAGAAAGAAAGACAGAGGGAGAGAGAAAGAAAGAAAAAAGAAATATAGAAAGAAGGCACAGCCAGGCTAGACAAATGGTACAGGGCAGCTGTGGGTGGGAGCTGGGCCCTGGCTGATCCTTTTCGTCTGTTGGGTGCCACCTGCTTGGGCACTGTGGACGCCATGGATGGCAGCCGGAGTGGGGTGCCCTTGCCTTGAATCTCAGCCCCACCTCGGGCTGAGAGTGCAGGACGGAGCCGCCGTCCTCTGTGGGCCTCTCCCCTGGGCCTGGCCTCTGAGAGCCGGCTGAGAGCGGCCTCAGAGCCCGGATGGAGATGAGTCACTGGTTCTAAAAATAAGACAGGGTAAGTCGTGAAATAGTGTATTTCCTTTTTAAGCCAGATGTGATTGCCGAGGGATCCCCAGCAGCCTGGTGCAGGCAGCGGGAGGGCCAGGGCCCTGACTGGGTCTGCAGGCCTGGGGGGACCGGTGACACAGGAGCTCATAACTTGCTCATTCGCCCCTGGCTGCACTGGCATCAGCATCGGCCCAGGGGCGGTCCTGGGTGCAAGAAGGAGTCTGTGCCCACACCACCTCCTGGTGGATGGGGACAGTCACTGTGGATGACAGTACTGAGGACTCCAGGAGGGGCAGGGTGCTGGTCAGCCTTTCTGGAGGAGTTGTCCCTAGAGAGAAAATATGGGGGATCAGAGAGGCAGAAGGAGTAGGTTGAGGAAGGGTCTGTGGACAGGAAAGCTCGCAGAGTCCAGGATGCCATCCTCAGCAAGATTTCTCAGGTTGCTGGGGACCTGGCTCCAGTGCAGATTCCCAGACACCCTGACCAGCTGGTCTTGGGCCTCTGAGAATAGGGCCCAGGCCTGCCTTGAGTCACAGAGCCCCAACCCTCTGCCGGCTGCGCTGGATCCTGCTTTGTGTGCTCTACTGTATCGTGAGACTGTCACCTCACCTTCGTATTGACTAATGTAGCAAGAGGCTTGAGCCATCTGGGGACACTTCTCCAGGGGCAGAATCCATGGGTGGAGCTTCAGTGGAGGACTTGAGGACTGGCAGGAGATCCAGCAGGGGCCGGTCAGAAAGTCCACTCACATCAGGGCACAGTGTCCACACGAGTGGCCAGGCAGATGCCAATACTTATTCACATAGACTGTCTGGACTGTCAGAGGTCACCCACCCCCATCTCTCCTCCCAGATCCTAGGCCATGGACAGGGGAGGGAGATGAGCAGCAGCTGAGTGACAGTTATAGGACGGGAGAGGACAGTGGGAAGTCTTTAGCCATTGTCTGAGCTGTGCACCAGGGCTGATGGTGGGCAGAGAGAGGGTGAGAGTGTGGAATTCAACGTGAGAATGAAGTTTTGAGTCGGGCCTGACTGGACTCTGATTTCCCAAGATTAAGTCTTAATCATCAAAGTGAAATAGAAAATGAGGTCTCTGGGGGATCATAAGGCTATGTGTGGAAGGAGATGAAGCCATTGTCTGTCTTGGCTCCTTGTTACATAGCTCTCTCTGTGTACTAACCAATGTACTCCCTCATAAGCCTGCTTTATTCCTCCCATTCATTCATAAGATAGAGGCAGATTGCCTTGTCTTCGACACAGAGAGTCTAGAAGGACAGGCAAGTCCTCTCTTTGATGTCTGCTCTTCTCTCCAAATGCCTATCTCCTTGTCTTCAGAATGTCCTCCATGGCCTGGCCCAACTCATGCCCCATTGTCACCCTTTCAAGAGGTACTTGCTACGTACCAGGAAAACAAACTCCTTCTGGGCTTTGGCTGCTCTTTTCTGTCTTCAGAGGAACAGAAATTAGTAGAGGAGTTGGGCATAGAGGAAATGCCATTCCTTTCCACATACTCTTCTTCTCACAAGCTACAGCAAGACATGAGGAAGGGGTGGGCTTGGCAGGAAGACACACAGGAGTTATATTTTTTTTCAATGGTTGTGAAAACACTAATTCTGTCATTTGTCCCTAACTCTACTGGCTACTAGTAACAAAAGAGGGCATTGTGGGGACACGTCTGTCCCTAGACTCACCTTCTTTTCTTCACTTCTTTGTGCCCTTGGCCCTCACTTCTGATTTTTGGTTGATGTCACACACGGGAGGCAAGTGTTTCAGAATCCACCTGTAACAGGGCCTTTTGGTGGAGAGAGTTTGAGGCTGGCTGAGGTGGGATGGCTCGTTTGTTCCTGGGGCTGTGAGGGGGAGGTTTCCCCAGTGTTCTGAGATCTTGGGCCTAGTGTGTTATCCCTAGCTGGTCCTGCAAGCTAGGGTCCTCTTAAGCTTCCTCCAGATGCCCTATTACCTGCTGTCTTCATCACGTGCCCCGGCCCCGCAGGCATCTGCAGGTGCTCACCACAGCAGTGAGGATGGCTGTTGGGTGCCTTCCCACTGAGCCACCTCAGAGGACTGGCCTAGGAGGCAGGAAGGGAATCATGATGCTCTGACACTGGTGCTGCGTGGCGGTCTACCCTCAGTTCCCATGCAATAGTAGAGTGCCATCCACCAAAAATGCAAAGGCAAAGGCAAAGAAGAAGGTAAGGTGAATCTACACCTTACCTGTCAACAGTATCCCTTCCGTGGTTCCTGGTGGCTGGAGGGATCTGGGATGGATGAGGGATCTGGTGTTCTCATGGCTGGTGGAGAAAATATGTGGACTCGTCAGGGATGATCAAAGTCTCCTTGTGCTGTTGGTAAAGGACATTTGTCACAAGGGGCCTCACAGAAGACATCACTGGCAGCTCTGGTGATCACAAGTCCTCAGGCTTCTCCAGGGAGGCAGAGCCAATGCATGTGCCACTCAGTACCAAAGAGATTTGTTGGAAGGAGTTTCTGGCAGTCATTAAAGTGACTGGCACATCCTACATTAGGGAGGGTACTATACCAAGCCCACTGGTATGCTTGGTAACCTCACCTTTATTTATTTTTTGAGGTAAGAGCTTACTAAATTGCTAATGTCTCAGGCTGGACCTGAATTTGTCATCCTCTTGCCTGAGCCTCCTAGACTGCTGGGATTACAGGTGTGTCACCAGGGCTGGCTATACTTTTTTTTTTTTTTGAGACAAAGTCTTGCTCTGTAGTTCAGGCTGGCCCTGAGCTCAGCCTCAAACTCACATCACAGCAATCCTCCTGCCTCTGCCTCCCGAGTGCTGGGATGACAGGTGTGAGCCACTACACCCGGCACTGTGGTATGTGGTACTGATTGCTGCTGGGCATGAGTCTCTACACACAGTATTGTATGTGGTTAACCGGGGATCGAACCTGGGTCCTTACGCTTGCAAAACAGGCGCGGGAACCACTGAGCCAAATCCCCGGCCCTGGCTATACTTATTCTTGACTGGGTTGTCTCGAATGCAGATCTGTGAGGACTGGCAGGACTCATGTTTCCACCGTTTTGCTCACTTGAGAACAGTGCCAGGCACTCAGTGGGTGCCCAGTTCTTAGGCTCCCCCCTCTTCTTCCCAGTCTGCTCTTCTCGCACTGAATGTCTCTTGCTTCCTCAGCTGCTCCCTGGGACCGGGCTTCTAACTGGTTCCCACACTAGCTGGCTTCTCCTAGCCCAGATTTCTGGGTGGAGTTGGATCAAACTGAGGATAACCTCCTGGGTTAGGGCCAAGCCCTTCTCTCTAATCCATGACCAAATTGGTGACTCTGGAGGGTGAGGAATTTTGCCTTGATGACACTGAATTTAGTCTTGGGGCTGCACAGACTGCTTATACTGAGAGGAGGCCTTCCTAGATGGGTAGGGTCAAGATTTTCGTGCAGAGGCTTTTGGGGGCTGCAGGCGCAGAAACTTTTATGCATCCCCATGTATATGTGGGAAATACTGCCTCTACATTTCCTATGTATCCATTGCAAAGTAATCTTACCCTAACAAGAGCAGAAGAAACTGCCTGCACCCTGCTACCCCAACAAACTGTCTACAGTATTTACTTTCCCCTCTTGGTTTGTGTAGACATGACCTTGAAGTTGCAAAGAACAACCTTGTTTCTTCCTTCATTTGTTCAGCAAATACTAGGTACCTACACAGTTGGCATCAGAAACTCTGCTCCTATGAATAAGTTCTTAGCTTTTCCTTTAGTTTTACCACCTTTGTGAACAGCCTTTATTAATCTGATTGCACAAAATGTAAGACTCAGTCTGGCCCAATCTGCTGTATTCCTGTTCCTGTGACTCCACTGAGCAGGTGGGATGGCTTCTCCCCCATAGTAACATGCAGGGCTCAAGGCTTGCTCTCCTGGTGCCTCTGCTGCTCCCTGCAGCTGTGGGATCCTCCATGGTGGCCTTTGTGGGACAGCAGAGGAGGAGTAGCTGAACTGTGCGGGGTCTGGAGATGGTATACACTCTTCCCTTCTTGTTCCTCTTTGGAGCTCAGTCCTGAACCTGGAAGTGCTAGAGAGCAGCGTTTTCCTACTGCTGGACAAAAATATTCAATACTTGCAATGTAAGGGAAGAGAGGTTTATTTTGGCTTATGCTTTTAGAGGGTTCAGTCCATGGAAAGATGATGATTCAAGGCAAAAATCACTTGGTGGAAGGACATGGAGTAAGAAAACTGCTAATGCCATGGCAGCTAGGAAATAGAAAGAAAGGAGGAGCTGGAGACAAGAATCACCCTTCCAGGTCATGTTTTGAGGGACCCATCTCCAATCAGGTGCCACTAATAGCACCTCCAGCCACGAACTCATAAGTGGATTAATCCTTGAGATCTTTCCAGTGTCAAAGAAATGAGTGAGTCCTGGGAGACTGAGGTCTCCTGCCAGCTGGGTTGTCTGACCCAAGGACTTGGACCAAAAGACGGCTGGAGTGTGCAGGCTATATTTTACCATCTGCTCTCTTCCTGTGATGACCAACTTCCAGGGTCAAAGAGAGCCCTCTGTAGGGATGGGTTGAGGTTACTGCGTGGTACAGGCAGCTGAGGAGAAGAATGACTTGGAGCTTCATCAGTATCTGGTCAAGATAAACCAGTAAAGACAAGATGTTCAGCCTGTACTCTATCCTTAGGTACAAAGGCGAGCAGGGGCAGCAGAGGTCCTGAGTTGCACAGCTGTTGCCTAGATTGGCAGGGCTCTGCTGAGTGCAATGCTGCCTTCTTGGGGACTTCCTTTTCCCTCCACCTGCGTGGGTCTGACTTCCTCTTGTTCCTCCTCTCTCCTCTCTTGGTTTATTTCCTTGTTTGGCTGGAGTGCCTCCTTCAGCATCTCTTTGAGAAAGTGCAGCCACTGGCTGGTTGGTCTGTCTGTTTTTTTAAGAGTAAGAATTTTTTTGGTGGGAGAGACAGTTCCTGAGAGAGACAGGAGGGTCGTGGAAAGTTGGTTGCTGGCTTTTTCGTGTTTTTGAGACCTTGACTGAGTGGACTTCACCCCATTCTTGTTCTTTCTTAATGTGGCTGGCCATGGAATTTTAGGTTAAGACATCATTTTCTAGTGGAAGTTTGAAGATGTTGCTCCAATTATTTTCTTGTTTCCAGTGGTGCGATGGAGAATCCTCAAGCCATTCTGGTGAGCATAAGATCATATAAGATCTGGTGTGATCTTTATTCTTTCTGGAAGTGTGTAAATTCTTCTCTTTGTCCCAGATGTACTAAAACATCCCAGGGGCCAGTTCTATCTTTACCCACTCACTCGGCTTAGCACTTTATGACCTTTTCAGTTTGAAACTCATGGCCTTTTGAGCTTGGGAATACACTCAGAAGTACCTGGCTGGATGTCTTTTCCCCTTCCGTTTCCCTCCTTTAGCATCTGTAGCTTGTGCATACAGCAAAATGAAGTGAAATGAAATGAAGCGAAATGATTGGCCCATCCATCCCAACAGGCCACTGTGGCTCCCCGTTTTCTGCGATCTGCTGTTCTGTTACCTTTGTGATGACTGTTCACAGTGACATCATGATGGAGACCTTTCTGGAATGTTTTCTGGGGAGTGCTGGCCAGGAGGAGAGCTGTGCTGAGTCAGTGCCTTCAGAGCTGGGCAATCCACTGGGCCACAGGGCTTAGAAATAGTCTCACACTGTTCTAGTCCTGCTCAGGGCAGAGACTAGGACACAACATGGCCTGTCCTCCCCTGGAGGTCTTTTGCCTCCCGTTCTGTGTGTTCTCCAGGAGCCTCTTCTCTGTACCCTCTTTCTGCACTGCTTACCCCAAACTATCCCAACATCCAGTGTCCACTACTGTCTGGTTCACCTTAGCACCTCTGGACTTGAGGGCAGGGGCTCTTGCTAAAGTGGAAGATATTTTCTTTTAATGTATTGTTTTTTGTGATTTTTTTTTTGCACCAGGGATCAAACTCAAGACCTCGCGTTTGTGAAGCAGCACTGTGCCTCTGAGCTACACCCCGGACCCTTGTAATGTATTCTTAAAGCACAAGGGTACTTCACCTGTACTAACACCTCACTGCCCTGATTCATGTAACCCCCGAGTTAGAGATCAAGCTATAGAACTTTGCAGAAGTCTCTCTCAGGGGCCTCCTAGTTACTACTGTCCCTTCCTTCCCTTATGTCACCGCCATCTTGATCTCTCCTGCCTTAGGAGGATTGGGTGGCATGGGGCTTTTGAATTTCTAGAGGAGATCTGTCATGCACATCCTCTTCTCTTCTCTGGCACTGTCTCTTAGCGTGAGCTCTGTCAGTTTCCTCTGTTCTGTGGGTTGCTATCTGTCATCTCTCTGTGGCTGGCCACTTCCTGCGGGCCTGGCAGGCATCCCTATCTGTGAGTAGACTCTGTGGTTGTTACAGGTTGTGACTGTGTGAATGAAGCTCAGGGTAACTTTAGTGTTCAGTCTTGGATGGATGTGGGCACGGGTTTTTGGAAGTATCCACTCAGGTGGGTTTTTGCCTCCCAAGTTGTATTTGTCTTGTTGCTGAGACTCCATACCCAATACCCACAGTTTAAAGGAGGAGAGGCTTAACATGCTTAACCCATGCTGTGGTGGTTCTGAGGGAGAGACATCATGGCGGAGCAAGGATGCTGAGTTCATGGTGTTCAGGAAGCAGAGGAGGGGGGGCTGTGCTGAAGAGGACCTGCCGACATACCGAAAAGTGTGCTGCACCGCCTCGCAGACAGACTGGGCTGCTGGGTGCAGCGCGTCCCTCCTTCTCCTCCTCCCTATACTTCCCTGCATTCACTCTCCCTTCCTTCTGTCTTCTTTCCCTCCTGCTATCTTTCTTTCTTTCCAACTACTCTACCTTTCTCTCCTCCTTTCCCTTATTTTTTCCTCCTTCTTTGCCTTCCTCCTTCTCTTCCAGCTTCCACTTACTTCCAACTTCCCATCTCTTTCTTCTTCCCTTTCAGTCAAAGCAAAGCCCCCCTAACCACCACCCGGGCGCCCGTGCGCTCTTCTTCAATGGAAGTAGCCTTGCAGTTCCCTGAGAGGCCCTCATGCTCCCACCGGCCATTTCAGGGGGTCCGAGGCTTCCCCAGAACATGACAGTCTCTTTCCATGTCTGTGCTGCAGCATGTATCAGAGTGACACAGCCTCCCACTGCGGTCCAGGGCGTTTTGATTGATTATGTATTGTGGATCAAACACCCATTGTGGATCTCTGGCCTGGGGTTAAGAACATGTTGCTTTCCCCAGGAAGTCTGTCGTGGCCCCAGGCACGGGCAGGTGATCTGTGGGCTCCACAGCACCTGTCCCATCAGACCTTGCCGTGCCATGGCTGGCTGGACTTTTGGTCTGTGTGTGTGAGCTCCCTGTGCACCAAGGTAAAATCTTGCTAACTATGAGAGTCTGATAGCCATAGTCTGGTGCAGAAAGGCACTCTGACCTCTGCTGGAAGAGAAAGAAGAAGGCAGAGAGAAGGGGAAAACAGGAAGGAAGAAATAAAGGAAGGAAGGGGGAGAGAAAGGGAAGGAGCAAAAGAAGGACAGAAGGAAGAGAGAAGAGGGGGAGGAAGGAAGGAAGAAGAAAGGAGGAGTAAGAGGGAGGCGCTGTGGGCTGGTGAGCAGTGGCGCAGCCCTCGGGCCACCTGCACACGCAGACACCTGAGCCGGAGCGGTGCCCGGCCGCCTTGTGTCAGCCCAGCCGCCCTCCGTGGCGGCCCCTTCTCCCGACACTGCCTTCACCTCCCTGTGGAAACCCAAGATCCAGCCTGGGACCAGTTTAGCAGATGTCTTTGAAAAGGGCCGTCTGCCTTGGCCGATAAGAAATTTCAGACGCTGGATAGCCTTGGCTGGGAATTCCCAGCAGACAGCAGGCCGTCGGACCTCGGTCACCACTTCTGTCTCTGAGTGCCATCTCTGGGTGGGGGACTTGGTGCAGGGCAGGCGCTTGGTACTGGTGGGGGGTATGCTCAGTGCTTATTCTTGCTGGGCATCTATGATAAGCCAATCAGGATGGGGACAGGAGAGGTGGGTTTGTCCTCATTCACATGCCTTGAAGTGACAAGTTCCTGAATACTGCTACAACCATAGAGGCCAGTACCATGACCTAGGCCCCAGGTCTCTTGGAGATGGGGAGAGATGGGGCAGATGGGGGAGATGGCCACTGCTGGGCTTATGGTGGCACAGTGCATTGTCTACAGAGAATATGACCAAAGGGGAACCCGGGGATGCACACACCTGCCACCCTACTAGCACTTGCAGCCTCTGGACTTGGACTGTGGTGGGACCAGCACCCCAAAGAGCCTGGGGAGTGAGATGCTGGGCTGCTGTGCTCCTTCGGGGGCACCTCATCTCTGTGGCTACGGGAGCATCACCACGCCGGTTCACACACCCCCACATGGTGGGGGTCCTGCCCTGGGAAGCCAAGTGGGTGGCACTGGCACTGCCTGGAGCCAGAGGCTCATCGGACCAGTGAACAGCATCTTTCCCTGGGGGACAGGACTTGAGAGGCCTCCAAGGTGCTTGTCTGTTCTCTCCTCACACGTCCCGCCAGCCTTGGAGACCAGACAGACCCCAGAGCCATCCAGCTCTGTGGCTCCAGCCGCTGCAGCCGCCCATGCCCACCTTGCACAGGCTGCAGCTCCACACCTCAGCTTGGAGTAGGGGCACTTTTTTCTGAGGGTACCGTCTGCTAAGGCCTCTTCTTTCTTCCTTTTCTGCTTGTTCCCTTGGCAACTGCTGTGAAAGCCCATCTCAGGCTCTGGGACAGTCACTCGTGACTCCCACAGGAAGCGTGCCCTTCCTCCCTCCTCTGCGACTTTCCCCAAGGGAAAGCCACTACCTCTGTCCATGCAGAGAACACCTATGTCACAACAATGACCCAAGCGCATACATCACCTTGGAGTAAAGGGTAAGGTAAGTTTCCTGGGACTTGAAGGAATGAGGGTGAAAGGAAAGGCCAGCCCTCTCCAGTGCCATCTTGAACCTCAAAGAATGGCTTCTCACAGGGACAAGAGAGGCTGGGGCTTTGCTTGGGGAAGCTCCCACCTCCCTGGCTGTGTGTTTCTTCCATGTTATTGTGTTCTCCAGAGAGACAGAGCCAACAGGAGCTGCTGTATCCATGTTGACACTGATAGGCAGATAGATAGGCCCAGAGGCAGGCAGGCGGGCGGATGATGGAGGGATCGCAACAACAGACTCCTACCACTGTGGGAGCTGGATGTCCTGTGGCAGGCCAGGAGCTCACACTGACAATGCGTTTGTAGACAGGTAAGTAAATAAACAGCAGGGAGAAGAAGCTTTCTGTGCAGCGAAATGGCAGCTAAGGGAATGGTGGAGTTTGTAGCTTTCAGAAGTACGAATAGGTCAGGTAAGACCTGCAGTCAGAGTGGATGTGACCCAAGTCAGATGAAAGCATAGGAGGGCAGAGAACCTTCCCACAGATGGCCGAGGGTGGCCCAAGGCAAGCACAGAGCTGCGCAGTGGAGACCACCACTGGCCAGGCCGTCATAGGCTGCTGGTGGGAAATCGCCATGGAATATGGCATCTTGGGTCTGTGCCACCCCAAAAATACACGTAACTCCCATCTGATCCCAAGAAGACACCAGGCATCTGCTATGTCATTCACCTGTCCTCTCCAAAGGCTGACATCATGGAGACAAAAAGAACAGAAGAGACATTCAGGATTAAAGAAAAGGTAAGGGACAGTGCCAGGTGCAGTGGTTGGTCCTTATTTGGAAACAGAATTCCAAGAAGAACATTAGTGGGATGACCGGAAAGATTCTGAGTGGGGACTTTCCGTTAGATCCTGATGTGCTTCGGTAGCACATTTTCTGAATTTAGTAAGATTCTGAGGTTTTGTAAGAAAATGCTCTCTTGTTCTTAAGAAAATACACACCAGGGCAAGGGATTTAGCTCAGTGGTTCTGGAGCCTGCCTTGCAAGCGCAAGGTCCCTAGTTCGATCCGGGTAACCACATACAACAATACCGGGCGTGGTGACTCACACCCACCAGCAATCATACCACATACCACAGTGCTGGGCGTGTAGCTCACCCCTGTAATACTACTACTCGGGAGGTAGATGCAGGAGGAGTGCTATGAGATCAAAGCTTGCCCGGGCTACATAGTTAGCTTAGGGCCAGCCTAAACTACAAAACAAGACCCTATCTCAAAAAAAAAGAAGGTACACAGCGGAGGACTTAGGGGTTGATATGGACTGAGTTGTGTCTGCCACATTCACACATGGTAGCTGGACCACCCAAATTCACGTATGGTTGGTGTTTGAAGGTGTGGTCTTCGGAGGCAGTGAGGGTTCAGTTGCTAGGTGTGTGACATTGGGAAGGGGTGGTTTGGTCTTTATGATCAGGTGACACTGGTTTGAAGCAGCTGTGCTCCTTATCTGCCTAGCCAGATGGCTCATGACTCCCCTGGAATAGAGAAGCCCCTTTCAGCTACTTCACTAATGCAAGCTTCTTCCTGTGCTTTGGCCATCCCTGCAAGTCCTGCTGTGAAAGTCTCTACCTCTCCTCATGCAGGGTTCTCTCCCCTGCTGCGTGTCTCAGCCACACCCCAGCAGCTGCCCCATCAGCCTTAGCTGTACTCATGGTTTGGGAAAAAGTCTCCCAACTGGAGAGTCTCTTTGGGGAGTACTTCCCATTTCTTCAGGATGTAAAATTCTCTCTTTCCTCAAACTCGATCGAGACGCAGCTACCTCCTCAGCCAGCCAGCGCACGATGGTCACTGGTGGGGAAGGCCTTTCACTGAGTTGCCATCATGTGCTGGTTCCTCATTGACTGCAGGTAGATTTTCTTCCCATCCTTGCAAGTGACCCCTGTCACATGAGCAGCTGTGGCGAGGCCGGTGGGGAGCTCGGTTCGGCAGCTGTCCCGGGGCGGCCTCTCGCTGCCTGGAGAGACAGCCGGCCTGGTATCGTGTTATCATCGGGCTCATCATCTATCACGGCGGGGCTGGGACACATGATGTCATCCGTTCTGCCCCATAATCCTGCAATCTGTGTTCGTTTACTGATTTATTTCAAACCTCTGTGATTTTGCTGTAATCAGCTGATGAACTCATATGTCTAAATCTATTTCCCCTTTTATCTTTCACTCTAGTATACCCAGGATCTCCCCCAATTGCCTTTATTCATGGTTAAACCAGGCCATTTCTTCCTCTAACGGTAAACAGTATTTGCTTAGAAATGAAATATTTTTGGCTCTGAATTTCAGCTATTTTCCATCCTCCTCCACCTAATTGAATGAACAGACGCTTTATCTGCAATGGAGCACGACAGAGTGGGCGCTCGCTCCCAGATCGCACCGATGCCAAATGCATTTTGCTTCTTCAATGTCCTCTGATCATTTCCAGACCTGCTCCTGTCCTGAGGAGCTCCGAGGGCTGCCGAGGACTCAGAGATTCTGTTCCCAGGATGGGGAGTGGCGACGGTGGAATGGGGTGTTCTTTCTATATATTCCAACCACTGGGAATTTAAAAGCACACGTCTGTCCAGCATCCAAGTCTGGCTTGAAGTTGCTGACCTCTGAGGGGGGTTGTGGGTGACCCAGAGCTGCTCCCCATTTTCTCAAGTCTTGCACCATATGCTGGCTAATGACGGTATCAATCTCAGAATCTCATTGGTGCTGGATATACCTGGATTAATTACTGACTTTGAAGAGATCTTGGACCAGACTGGACCTGCCTGGACTCTCTTGGCAAACACATAAGAATCAAGTTGAGATAAACTTTAATTTTAGCCTTTGTTTTGAAGAATCCTTGTCACCAGTATGCTCCAATGGTCATGTGTACTGGGTGTGATTTAAAAAAAAAATACAGTGAATATTTAAATTTAACATCTATTATAGTAAAAGACCTATTCTCATGTGTTCCACTTAAAATATTCTCTCTTGCTTTGCACACACTTATCCATCTTTCTCGCCACTTTCTCAAGCTATTCTGAAGGTTGTTTTGTGTGAGAGTCTTTAGTTGTGCTGTCATGGCTGCCTGATGCTCTGAATCGATTCAAGGTGTGTTTACCTGTTGTGGTCATTTTGATTTTGGAAGAAAAGCCAGAAGTCATATGGCGCCAGATCCAGTGAATAATGTGAATGAGGCATATTCTAATGTCTTTACAAGCCCATCTTTCTGCTGGGTGGCTCTCAGTGGCGACACTGACTGTATTTTTTGGACACACTGAGAGAGACACTCATGGAAGAGGAGATCCAGAACTACCTCAAAGAGTGACACGGACAGTGGGACAAGAGTGTTCACAGAAAGCGCGAGTATTTTGGAGGAATTAATGGCAATGTGTCTTTTAGTATAGTAGAAGTTTTGATTTAAACTATATATTTTGATCGTCCTTTGTATTTCTTTATATTTATAAAAGTGAAATGTTTCCATGGCTCCAGGAGAAGCTGCAGTCTCCCTTTGCTCTGACTTTCCCTGGGTTGGGAAGGGGAGGAGCTGTTGCCTTGACTAAGATGAAGTTTACCGTGTGAGATTATGAGTTCTGGTCACTTGGGTGGAGAGTTGAGCTGCCGCCTGCCCCAGGCACAGGCTGGCTCAGGGATGTACCTGAGCCTCGGGGACGGCGTCCCTGCTATGGTGACATAAAAGGGTCATTCATGCTGTGACGTGAGTTAGTCTGGAGGAAATTCATCCAGTTGCTGTATGTGCCGAGGTCTGGGTGGGTAACTTGTTACTCGTGGAAGTCTGGCCAGAATGGAAGGTCTCTCTTTCCGAAACTTGCAGTGTCTCAGTTCAGGGTGGGGCCAGGTCTGGGTAACTTCATGGTGTGTTGAGAACACGGTGAGTGGAAAACATTCTGAATCTCTGCAGTCTACTGGGCGTCCGAGCTGGGCCTGGTAGCACACAACAGTGCACCGGAGTCTCCTCTCAGGATCTCTGGGCTGCCTGGTAACTGTGCCTTTCTGCCATGGCCCAGTGTCTCCAGGTAGTCTTAGACTGAACGAAGCTAACAGAGAAGAAAATCAAAATCTGAAATATTTTTTCTACTGAACACATATCGCATTCACACCATCAGAAGTCAGGGGTCATCTCTGCTCCACAAATACAGCATGCTTTTCATCATGTAGGTTGTCTTTCTCTTCTTCCTTCCTTCCTTTTTCTTTCACTTCTCCTTCCTTTCCCTCTCTCTTTCTCTCCTTCCCTCCTCTCTTTCCTTCCTTCCACAGGAATCACATTAGATTTAACTTAGGAGGCCTCTAGGGTTTGCAGAGCACAAGCATAGAAGTGAAAGAGGAGCCCTTGCGTCCAAAGCATGCATCTCTCATGATAGCAGATGTTGTTCAGAGCACGTGGTGCATCCTGCCCTGATCCAGAGGGTCAGAGGGGTGTTTTCAGACAGTGGGCACACAAAGCTGCCCAGTGTAGGGAGACAGCATGAAGACATAGGATCAGACCTTCTAAGACGTACCCACCATCCAGTCAGTGTGATGCGCGTCGGGGGCTTTGACTGTGACCGTGGAGCTCAGTGCCAATGGAAAGGGAAAAAACTCGATTGGCTTTTGTCTGTGTTTTGGTTTCACTTCGATCATATATTTTTTCAGTTATCGATTGCTGTAAAATTAAGTGAAATGGCACAGAATGTCTTTGTAGAAGCCAAAATAAGCCAAAAGGAGGAAAGTTGGGAGAGGCTTCAGAATATCAAAAGTCCTCTTCTTGAATCAAGATAGAAATGAAAATTCTGAAAATCAAAATTATGAAAGGAATTGTTAACTCATCTGTAATAACACATCTTTATTCCTTTGCTGGAGCAAGATGGACTCATCTCTCTATTCTCTTTCTAGAAAATGAAATAATTGAAGAAGGATAGCCATGATAAGAGGTGATTATGTGACATGCAACCCAAAATATAGAAAAATGATATTACAAAAATAGATCAGGCAGTTCAGAAATAAAGGCCCTTAGACTCT
Organism: Petromus typicus; assembly: GCA_004026965.1. Lineage (NCBI taxonomy): Eukaryota > Metazoa > Chordata > Mammalia > Rodentia > Petromuridae > Petromus > Petromus typicus. The sequence continues at coordinate 83,593 of PVIR01002235.1, forward strand.
TCTGTTTGGTGATGTTTTCATATTTGTGAGCTTTAAGATGCATTCAAAGTTTTTCCTGTCATTTTTCTGCAGCATCTTAGTAAATGTTCATGTTGGGGAGCAGTAATGTATTTGTGATATTTTTTATTACTTTTTCTTTAACATTCCTTGTCACTGTTGAAGCTTCAGCCCCCTTAGTGTCCGGCCTCATCTCCTTTTCAACATTCTCTCCCCTGAGCTTCCTTCTTTCCTGGATCAGGGAATAAATTCCACCTAGGATGCTCCAGCTCCCTCCCTCCTCATCCTCTTGGGGACTGGACCCTGTCTTCCTTGTAACCTTCACCTCCTGAGACAGGTCTGCCCCTCCCACACCTTCCTTCACATGTTGACACCAGCTTTTCACACGTCACCGACTTCCCATCACCTGTGGAGGGGGGGGGGACACTAGTCATTTGCAGTGAGGAGCACGGGACCAGCTGGCCTGAGCCTTCCGGCCAGTAAGTGGCAGCACCGGCTCTAGGACCCTACTGGGACTTCAGTGAGCTCAGCTCTCCTCAATTTATCCCTCTTCTGTGCTCAGTATTGGGTCACAATTTCCGACTCACAGCAGAGGCAGAAAGTGATCAAAATGGTGACCCATATATGTGTATAGATGAGGGAAATGAGTTTCAGTGCCACGGAGGTGGCATAGCTCATAGGCAGCAAGTACCGGGTTTTGAACTCAGGCCTAAGTGTTCCTTTCTAGTGACCTCTGGCCATGTGGAAGCCATTCCTGCCAGGAATATTCCAGAATATTCCAAGACTCCTGGGAAAGCTGGCTGCTCTGAATGGCTGACAGCCCTCCCCCCACCACTTCCCTTGAATCTGTTGCTGAAGGAGCCACTGCCTCATGGGAGGGCCAGGAAAGTCCTTTATCTGTCCTCGGGCAAGTCCATTAGGATTAGCAGCCTCTGTGAAGCCCCTTCGAGGCTGACGTAAGCCTGTCTTTGGTGATTTGCAGAGGGGCACCGCGATAAGGAATCCACACATCTTCAGCAGTGGCAGGGCCTCCTCCCCCGCACCCAGGAATTAGCGGCCTATCTCTCCATTTATCAAAGTCCTCTGGGGAGATGAGGCAATCAGTAAAGGGGCATCATGGTGTCTCTGTCTTGGGGACTGAGATAGTGCCTTTTTCTGCCTGCCGGCCAGGGACGTAGTCACCGAGGACCCTAGAATAGGTAGGGGCAGTCTCCATAGGAAAGACTGCTGGCCTCCTGCTGCCCATAACCTCGTTCCCTCCAGTGTCCGTCTTGTGTGGCCTGCAAGCTTCTTTCTAAAAATGCTAGGAGGCTGAGGCTGTCACTACCTGACACGGGGTACCAAGTTAGGGGGACGTTTGAGCCTCCCTCCGGGGTCAGGCCAGGCTGTCAGGAAGGGCAGATGGCAGCTCCTGCCCTGGGCCACTTCTCTGTCCTTCTTCTCATTTGAAGTCCACACTGTCCTGTGGAGGAGAGGTCTCTGTTCCTTCTCTGAGCCCCATGTCACAGGAGTGATATTTGGAAAGGTAATATGGCTTCTCTTCTTCCCGCTCTTGCCGTGCTGTGAGGAAGCCCAAGCCAGGTGCATAGCAATGTCCCAGTGACACCAGCCATGGCCACAGACGTGGAAGTAAGTGAGGCTTTGGGCATTTTGCCCTGGCCTCTGTACCTCTGCACTGGGGACCAATGTCACAGAGCAGAGACTTTACTTTTAGGACTTGTCAGGGTCTGGGGTCCAGACCCAATGGTGTGTGATAAATACAGTGGTTGGCTTGATCTGCTGTGCTCTGGGCAGCTTGTGACCCAAACAGAATCATCAGCCAGGTGGGAATTAATAGATAACAGGAAGTGTCTGTGCTTGGGGTCCTTTGACTTCAGTTTCAAGTTCTCGTGCAAAGGGACAGTGTCATAGTCACCATCAGAGACATTGTCATCACCAAGACCTTGTCCAGGGAGACGGGGCCTTTTGGAGTGAACCTCCCTTGATGGATGCAGACTTCCTGGCTTAGTTCTGTTCTCTTTAGTGACCCAAAGGACAGAGGCTGGGAACACAGGGACAAACAGGGCATTTTGGATTTAGAGGCTCAAGTGAGGAGGACAGAGTGACTCCACTGCAGCGGGAGGCCCTGCCCGCCCAGATCAGCGGTGGTGGCCTTTCTTCTCTGCCCCATCTCGGGGAAAGCTGGCCTCTCTTGGCTGTGGGAGATGGAGGTACAGCTGCAGGGCTGCGTCGCCCCAGGGCCAGCTTCCTGGACATGAACCCTGGCTTGATACATTACATGATGACTCCACAGCCTCTGTGAAAGGACACAGTGGCACCTGTGTACACAGGGCTGAGTTAGTTTGAAAGCATGTTGAGCCGTGTCAGGCATAAGGGGAGGTCCGACAGTGTCAGCAGTGTCACTGTGCCCCTTTTGCTCTGATGTGACCTCTGCAGTTGGTCCTGGCTGAAAGATGCTTGAGTTTCGGGTGGTTTGGAGCTCATGTCAAGAGATCCCAAAACTCTACCAGGGACTCCTTGCTCTGACCTCAAGCCCAGTTCCAATGTCCCCAAGGCTGGGCAGGTGGAAAGAAGATGAAACCAGCTCCAGAAATCAGGCCACGGCAGCAGTGATGGTGGCTGGCTGACCCACAACAGTTGGTTGCTCTCCGGGCTGGCCTGGCTTGGGGATTGGATCTTCCAGGCCCCCGGGGAAGAGGCCAATCCCAGCCCATCAGGTGACCACATGACATTGGCAGCCATTTGCCCTGAGGAGGTTTAGTGTGGGCTGAAGTGGGTGGGGCGGTCTGTACTGGAAGACAAATATTTTTGTGGCTTTTGGTGGAATTCCCAAGAAAACACATTTCTCCTAATGTGAAAAGCTGTGTTATTTACTACAGCAGTTTGTAAACATAATTAATTAAAATCCATATTTTATGGAAGATTTCACAGAACGGAGTCTTCTATAGAAAACTCAATTTAAAATAGAGATAAACTCTGAACACTCTGGCTGAGACTGAGGGCATACAGAGGTGCATGCTACAGCTACAGTCCTTCCTGCCTGCGCTCATGGCTATTTCCTCCTGAGCAGCCAGGTGACACTGGGAAAGTGGCATTTTCCCAAGGCTTGGTTTTCTCTTCTGCAAAGAATGAATATCCTAGGATGCTGTCCGCACACTGCTGCCTGGCTGGGGAGGTGGGACGGAAAGGGGCTTAGAGACCCTCTCGGTGAACTTCCTCCGGTGCCACATGCAGTGTCTCTGTGCCTGCCCCTGTGTTGGGAGCTTCTCTGTGGCATGGGCATGAGGCCTTCTCCAGGTTGCTGCTTGTGCTCGGCTGGGCCAACGGGGACCACCTGGCAGCACAGGGAACCCTCCGACAGGGCCCAGATGGCTTCACGACCTACCAGAGCCTCTCATGTCTCTCAGATGTCCCTGAGAAACATCCACAGAACCTCTGGTCTGGCAGCTGCCACTTTCTCACCTTGTTTCTCCAAGCCTCAGTCCTCCCATCTGCAAAGCGAGGTTACACGGGACGTGGAGGATGTGAATGCTGTTACAGAAACACGGGGACCTGGCAGGTGGTCATCGCTCAGCAGTGGGGGTGCGGCTGGTGCTGCAGGTTGGGGAGCAGCCCCGCACCGCAGTGTCAAACCAGGGGGAGAACGCCCATGCTGTTCCCCAACCTCGTGCTTCTCTCTGTGACATGACAGGCTCTTCAACACTTTCTCCCCGGGTGTGGCCTTGGAAGTACTGTCCCTGGCTGAGGGTGGACCTGTGTGCCCTTGGCCTTGAGTAGGGGTGACATATCTGAGTAGTCTTTAACCTGCTTTGAAATCAGGCACAAGTCCTTTGCAAAATAGGAAGCTACCTCTTTGGGTCTGACATGAAGTAGTATTGCTGTCGCCTAGAGTGAAAGAGTTAGATGTGTCTCCGAGGAGTGGCAGATTGAAATCCCTGGTGAGCCCCACCCAGCCAGGGCAGCCTTTGATAGTGCAGTTGATAACAGATCCTGGGCCATCAATACTCAGAATCAATCATCCGGCAGTGCTGCTGACAGCGCCGTGTTCCTGTCACAGCAGATGGAAGGGAGGAGGGACAGCAATTTGTTTGGCCTCTCAGATAGATTTCCTGTTTTTATAGGGAGCTGGAAAGGACCCATCTGGTCATCAGATTGCCGGCCAAGATAGCCGCCTCTGGGTCACAGGCCCTCACTTGACGTGTTCCCTCAACCACGTGGCCCCAGCATCGCGGCAGCTCTGGTGTCAGGGAGCCACTGGGAGGCCACCTGGCCCGTGGAAGCTCGGGAGTTGGGGGAGCGGTGCCACCTTTCATCTCTCCCCCTGGCTTCCTTTCTAGGTACCAGACTTGGCTCATAGGCTTTCGTTAAGTTTTTCTTTCTCCAAAGGCTCTTCGCAAAGTGTACATGTAGACATTTGCACAAATGTCCACAGATACGTGCATACTCCTGTATACTAATGCACACTAGCGTTCTCCTGGCTTCCTGGCCAGTGTGCAGCTCGGGACCAGGGGACAAAGAAAGGCCCCTGGGGTGCTTTATCTGGCTCAGATCCATTCTCCTCTCCACCTGTGCCCTTGGCCAGCTCATCCAATTCTCCGATCTCACTCCCCAAATCACACTGACTCCTTGTCTCTTAGCTGTCTGAGAAGTTTTCACAGGAAGTTCTGAGTGTGGGGAGTCTAAAGGACACTGCCTGGGAGTCACACCACTGTGTCCTCAGTGTCGCCTGAGGCCAGCCGTGGCTCCAAGTCACCTTTTGGCCTTGGACAAAGTGGCCCAGAGATGAAGGAGCCATGCTCCCCTTGGACCTCCAGCCATCATGGTCCCTCCTGTCCCCTCCTGGTCTCCTACCCCCAAGTATTCAGAGTGTGTCCTTTGCTGGAGGAAAGAGATGTGTGGTTTTTTTCTCTTCCTTGGGGCCTATGAGAGCTGCTTCTGCTCCATCCTGTCTCAGACATGTCCCCCCCCTTTGCACAAAATCTCCTGCCCCCTCCCCCAAATTGCATGCAGGCGGTGGCAGGCGGGCATCTCTCTCTTGCAGCCCGGGGCCCACCAGCCAGCCAAATGGGGCGTTTAATTGGAAGGAGAAGCTGGCAGGCTGCCCAGAAAGCCTGAAGAAAGAGACCAGAGTGCCTCTGCTTTTACAATGGTGCCACACACCTTTGCCGAAAATTGCTGTTTCGAATACTTCAAGGGGTTCTTGGAGCCACCTGTGAATTAAAAGTGCCACCCAAACCATGCAGTCAAAGACCCCAAACCCCAGTGGACACTATTTTGGGTGGAGCCCCCTCACTCTGTATGGATAGGGAAACAGGAGCTGCTCAGAGGTAGAGGAAAAAGTCTAGTTCATTTTGGCTTGGATCTCCAGATGCTAACTGAAGAGAGACCCCCCAATACTTATTTTACAGCCTCCCCCAACATCTTGAGGTCCTGGCTCCCTCAGGGGCTCCAGCTGCAATACCTCCCGGGGTTCTGGTCTTGCCAGATGACTCCTGGACCGGTGAGAAGGTGGGTGTGAACAGGAAGTGGATGAAGCAGTGGATGTTTGGGGGTAGGGGAGAGTCATCTCAGAGGCCCTAGGGTGTATCTGCTAAGCAGTGAGGCTCTCCTCTCAGAGATGTTTTGGGTCTACCCAGCTGGAGACAGTCTAGGAAATGCAAGGTCAGGGACAAGTATCTCTGAGAGGCTGGGGACAGGAGATGGACTAGGATCCTGAAAGGCAATGAGAGGTCCTGGTTAGCAGGCCGGACCCTGAGCCCCAGGTATCCCCATCTCACTCTACTCTGAGAACGCAGTGGCTAGGAATCTCATCTTGAGGGTCATGTGACCAGTAGAGGTCATGTGACTTGGTGATCCAAGTTGTGTCATCTTCTAGCCCCAGTTTCTTCTTTTGTTTTATGGGGATGGACAGTTACTCTCCCAGGTGCCTTGAGAAGAAAGGATGTGCAAGGGCAGGCCTAGCCCTGAGTTGCTCAGAGGAGCTGATCTGTCCACTGAAGGGCAATTTCTGCAGCCGCATCCCAGCTCTGCCCTGTGTGAGCCCTCTGGCTCCAGGAAAGTCTCTGAATTCTTGTGCTTCATGGTCCTTACCTGTGAAGTGGGACTACAACATTCCTAATTACAGACTTGGGGGATGCAGTGGGAAATGCTTCTTAAAGGGGTTAGCTGGTACTGAGTATAGGTTTCCTGTTGGTTTTAGCATGCAGATGGGGGTGCTGCTGATGATGGGGGTGCTGATGGTGACGGAGTGATGGTGCAGTGACAACAGTGATGATCATGATGACATGGGAGCTGGAGGCAGTAAGGATGAACTGAACACTTACAATATGCTAAGAACTGTTTCAGGCACAGAAATATTGTCCCTTCTTTCCCAGAATCCAGCCTGGCAAGCAAATAAGTGAAATGATTGATGTGCAAAATATGGCAGAAGGAGGAAAAAGCCATGTGATTTGTGGGGGTCCCTGGAAGTCCCCTCGGAGGAGATGACATTTGGGAGACAGTGGTGGGGAGCCACTATCAGAGGATCAGGTACGAAAGACAACTGTCCCCCACCTCCAACAGGAAGCATTTTGACCCTTCGTTGGGACCCTGAATCCGTGGCATCCTTGACTAGGTTTGCAGCCTTGGAGTAACCTTGTTTCCTCTCTGGGACTCAGGGGTCCCGTCTGGAAAGAGTGTGAGGGAGGCAGCCAGGCACCCCCTACCCAGATCCTTCCTCTTTGGAGTCCCAAGCCTCTGTGGCCAGGATGAGGGGTCCTGTCTGGGTCAGGGCCTCGGGAGGTGAACAGTTCACTTCACAGTAGGTCTCTGTTGCTTACCTGGGACGGAGCTGGCTCCAGGAGCAATTTCCCTGGACGAAACAATCTGTGGAATCCACCGTAGATCATTCGCCATGACGTCTTCTGTTTAAACAGTGGCGGCCAGGGAAGGTGAGTGCACAGGCCGCGTCTTGGAGGACGGGCTCATATCCCAGCCCCCCTCTCCAGCCTCTCAGAAGGCCCTGCCTGGGGGAGAGCAGGCATATGGAACCCATTTGGGACATTCTTTCTGTATAAACCACTTTTTCCAGGTAAGACACATGCCTGTATTGACTGTGAAAGATGAAATAGCTCTCACGCTTTGCCGGCTACGTTTTTATAGATCTTAATTAAACACATGGTCTCCCTGGCTGGGAAATTGAGCACTCTCTGTGCGGCCCCTTCTCAAGAGGTGCTGTTGGCCCAGGGGAGGTCAATTATAACCCCTATCCTCCCAGACCTCACAGACCTTCCGAGTGCTTGGAAAATGTGTGCCTGCCCCACAGAGTGGCTTTGATTCTGCCGCCTGGACAGCGTCAGGCTGTTTCCTGGCCCGAGGCGAGCAGTGGTCAGGGTCCCAGGTGGCCGCGGGGAGGCCTCGGAGTCCAGGTTTCAACTTCCTCAAGCATAAGAGGCCTCCTTCATTCAGCCACACGTGGACACCCGATCGGAACCAGATGTTCCACCACTGAACTCCAACCCCAGCCCTTCCAAACGTTTTAAAATTTTGTAACAAGATCTCACTAAGTTGACCAGGCTGGGCTTGAACTTGAGATCTCTGGCCTTAGCCTCCCCGAGTCCTGGAATATACGACTAGTCAGGGAGTTTTATTATCAACCAGCTTATTGTGCTTGTTTTTCCACAAACAATCACAGGATATGGTAGGTACACTGGTGTTGTAGCACGGTCATTTCCCCCTTGGCGTCATTTCCTAGCCTAGAGTGGCATAGCCTGGAACAAACTACCCAGGGTTGCCCACAAGGGCAGGAGGGCCAGTGGTGGTTGAGTCCCTGAAGCCAGCAAGCTTGGCTACCTGTCTGGACCTCTTAGTTGGGGAGCTGCCAATGGGGCCCAAAGATGTCATCTGTGGTCCCTGTGGTCCCCTTGGCACAATCTATTCTCCACAGCAGTGGTCTGAGCCGAAGGGCCCAGGGTTCATGGACCCCAGAGTTCTCTTCTGTAGCAAGGCCTCTGTGATCTGTGTCATGGGTCTTGGTAAGCACGATGCCAGCAAGATAGTTCCTGGGGCCCCAGGATTTCCCCAGGCTGCTTGGGTGTGAAAAGATGGCATCTTGGCTTTGGTCTTATTTATATTTTGGGTTTCTGCTGATGTTCATGTTAAAGAATAAGACTCATTGATCAAAGTGTGTACTGGCCTCAAGACGTACAGATGAGGGCTGTCGCAGGTGTTGGGATTCCCGGGTGTTACCTGGGACTCCACTGAGCAGGGGGATTTCATCATGTCAGGTGGACAGAGGTGTCACATGCGCACAGGGCCACCATCATTTTAGGTGAACAGTTGGGCAGATTTGACCAATACCTGCAGTCACGTGGCCACCATCATCATCAAGTTCCAGAATGTTCCCGTGTCTCCAGAGCCCCTCCCACCTCCCCATTCCCATCGCTCCACCATTTCTAGAAAATCATATCACCAGAACATATGAAAATCACATCACCAGAACCTCACTTGAATGTGCCTTGTCTTACTTTGGGCTGTGCCTTTTAGACCTGGCTATGTTCGTGGGGACCTCTTGCAAGTCAGGTGACCTCAGGGAGGACCGCACTGGGCTGTTCCTGGTGACCCTGGAGCTGAGCTTGCACATCTTCCATTCTCAGTTTCCTCATTAATTTGGGGATAAGAATCTGAGTATCTCCGTGGGGCTGTCACAGCTTTTGGGGGGTGATCCTGGCTAGATGTGGCAGAGACCCAGCCAGAAAGGACCCAGCAAAAGCCTGGAGGAAGAGAGCTCTGTGCCTTGTAGACGTGTTGGCTCCTGGGCTGCAAGATGGCGGATGCCTCTTCTGTTATCTTCTCCCACAGGACAGGGTCCAGCAGGGAAGGGGCACCTCCCTTTGGTCTTGTCCTTTGTTAGAAAACCTCCCCCAGAAACCCCAGGGTCTCATCAATCAGTGTGTCTCAGGTCAGTGTCTAAGTAACTTCCTAGCCACCAGAGGATGAAGACTGGACACACTTGGGGCCGTCCTGGCCTGGTGTCGAGGAGAAGCCTGAGAGGGAGGCCACCAGCTGAGTCTTATGTGGTGAATGTAAGGCTGATGGTGAGGGGTGGAAGAGTTGTAGATGAAGCAAACCTTATCTTTGAATGTCCCTCAAAGGAGGGTACAGAGGAGAAATATGTGACCTCTGCGTCACCTTAACTTCCTTCCATCCTCCTTTCCCCCATCTCTCCATTATTCTTCCTGCATCTCTTTTCTCTCCATGTCTCCATCTCTATGTTCTTCCATCTCTCTACCCTCCCATTCTTTGTTCTTTTAACTCTCCACGTTTCTGTTCCTTTATCCATCCCTCCATCCATTCACCATCTCTCCATCCTTCCATCTTTCCATCTCTCTCTCTCTTCTGCTTCTCGATTTCTCCTATTCTTCCATCTCTCCACTTCTATGTGTATCCACCATCCCTCCATCCTGTTACCTTTCGTCTTCTCATCCTCCATCCTTCTGTGTCTCTAGCTTTTACTTCCTTCCTCGGCCACTCATCCCCGAATTGCCCCATTCCATCTCCCAGGTGAAATGGCATGTGCTCCTGGGGAGCAGGGTGGGGACTGGGTTGGGCCTGGGATGTTAGCAGGGCCACAGCCTAGTTAGGTGTGGCAGTGTGGCCCGTTCTGGGCTTGATCATAATCAGTATGTGGCAACCTCAGGGCACAGCTGTCAGTTTGCTTCTTACAACTCAAGCAGTTCAGCTTTCCTCTTCCTTCAGACTCACCTTCAGCGAAGTCCTGTGTTTGATCAACTTACTTTTGTGTCTTCCTTTGAGTGTTTTATCACAATCCACACCACCCCTCAGGGCTCTGATTCTTTGGTTAGTGGCAGAGCAGGCCATGGAGGATTCCCCAAAGCTGGAGGAAAACGAATTCACCTAGGGTCTTTTCTTGCTGCCAGACTTCTTAGATGGCTGTGAAACTTCAAACTAAGACTGTGTCTGGGTCAATATCAGACTAAGATTGTCTGGGCCAACATTATTTGGGAATTTCAAGGCTAACTCACATAGTTGATCAGCTCAACTCCTTGTCAGCAAAATTTGTTTTAAAAAATGAAGACTTGTTTTCTATGTGTACTTTCTTTTGACTGTTATGGAATTTTTCAGATTCACAACGGAGCCGCCTTTGGCGTTCTACCTGGCAGGAGAAGCCAGCAGCAGCAGCAGTAGGTCCCCCCCCCAACCCCCAGTGACAGGTGACAGGGAGTGGTGGGAAGGAGGGTGAGCAGAATGTCACATTTCATCATTCAGGAATTGGTAGGCACGTTGCTGTGGCATCCCCGCTGTCCACAAGTTCCAACAGATCTAGGCTGTCAAATGACTACACAAGGCTGGACCATTACCAGCAGGAGTCACATAGGGTCAGGGTATGTGGGATGTGGACTTCTATTTTAGGTTTTTTTGTGTGTTGGAGGGTCCCAGGGATTGAACCCAGGGCTTTCTCACCAAACCACATCCCTAGCCATTCAAAAATATTTCTAATTTTGAGAAAGGATCTCACTAAGTTACTAAGGTGCCCAGGCTGGGCTTGAACTTGTGATTATCCTCTCTCAGTCTCCTAGAGTGCTGGGCTGCAAGCATACATCACCACGTCCAGCTCATTTTTACGCTTTAAGAGTGAGTTTATCAAGCATGGAAGGACAGGCTGAGCCCTGGAGGGCAGAGTGAGGTCAGGTCTGGCCTCTGTTTCCTGACTGTGTGCTGGGTCAGGTCCCCTTCTTGTAAATATGGGAGGCAGGAGTGTGGCAGATTGCTCTGGATGATGGGCCCCTCTCCCTAGACAGCAGACTTGACCAGCCCTGCTCCTGCTGTCTGCTGCCTGAGACAAATGCCCAGAGCTCCTGTGTGTGCCCCAGGGGTGACCTTGGGTTGCCTTGTTACTTTGGGGAAGACCAAGGAAGGATGGAGGCAGATGATGAAAGAATCATGCCAGGCATTTGGCCTCCTTGAGGGGAAGATGTCCTGGCCAGGCTGTGACTGTCTCTATCCAAGAGGGCCTCTCCTAGGGGATTCCAGGTGGCAGGTGGGACACTGGTCTACACAGGCCTGAGAGGCTGGAGCCAGGCCTCTTGTTCTCAAAGCTGCACTACAAAACCTGATTCTGCTGGCACTGTTCAGTTCTCAGAGTTCTGCCCAGCCTTGCACTGTCCCCTAAAGTGTCATTCAGAAAAGCAATTGGCACTGATGGGCTCCAGAATCCCTGGGACTCTGGCCTGCCCTTGGATGGAAAAGTTCTCAGTAGACATTCGTTCTTGAGTTGGGGCACAGAACTTTCTGGAGGGATGCCACCTTAGGAGGACGAGAGGCGAGCCCAGAGGACCTACCTGGAGAGAAACCACTTGGTTGGGAGCCATTCAAAACATGCAAGACCCATCCTGGCAGGGCAGTCCCATGTGTGTGTGTATTTGTGCATGCATATTTTTGCACACATGTGTTCATGTGTACACATGAATCTGCATACATGTTCCTGGTATTCATGCTTGTGTACTTGTGTGGATAGCTGTGTGTCGACATGCGTGTAATATAGGTATGTGTATGCATGTGCAGGGAGGGGTGTGTATGTGTGTGTGCACATGCATGTGTCCACTCACATGCCTGTGTGTGGTTGTGCGCCTGTGTCCCTGAGACTTTTGCTGATGTGTGACTGTTGATTTTACAACCTGCTTCTAACCTTGATTTTGGATAAAGAAATGGAACTCTGGGAGGTGAGTTGCTTGACCAGTGCCTCCATTTCCTCTAATCCAGAGTTGGTTCTGTGAGACTTTGCAGCTCCGCCCTCCCCCTGGCTACTCACTGAAGTCCCAGGTCCTAGTCCTGCCATCCTGGGGACCCAGCTCACAGGATGGCCTCAGGCCGTGTACACTGCTAGAGATCACAGAGATCGATCACACCTGGGCAGCCATCCCCATTATACATAGGCGGACCAAGCCGATGGCCTGAAGCTGTCTCCCAGCCTGGCCCTCAGCACCAGTGACGAGTGTCCTTGACCTGCTCCGTGGTTTATAGGCCGAGTCTGTGCTCTGAGATTATGAGTTGCTGACAAACACACTCAATGGGTATTTATTAGTCTGCTCGAGTGCCTGTCACTATCCTGATCCCAAAGGAGAGGAACAAGCAAGCCAGGGCTTTCCTCTTCATGGACCACAGCTCTTCCTCTGTAAGATAGGGCACACTACAGAAGGCCAGGGACAGCCCAGACAGTGCCTCACACATATGACACCCAGCCATGAGTTTTCATGACAGCCCGGTAGCCCACTAATGTCCAAGTTGCAGCCACCATGTCAGTGGATAGAGGAGTCTCTCCAGTCTGCCATAGGCTGTCCTCACTCAGCCTTTCTCTCTCTTCTAGTGGGGGACACAGGGTCACTCAGAGATGCCAGCTTTGAGGACCGAGCTGGGAAGGAGCTAGGTCTGTCTGTGATGGCTCCCGAGGCCCTCACTATGGCAGTGTGGAGCTTGGCCTCCCCAGAGGTCTTGGTTGGTCTCCTGTTCTCTGTGTAGCGAGTTCTGCCCCTGATGATATCCAAGGCTGGACCGGGGAAGGGGGCCTGATCCAGGTGGCAACTTCCTGGAGGGTCCCGTGTGGCCTCCCAACCGCACACAGAAAGGCCTTCTCCTTTGGGATGCTGTCACTTGTGGCTGAAACCACAGAGCATTCTGAGGACAGCCACAGGCTGTGAGTCACACAAGACTCATGTCTCAAAAAATTGAGGTGAAATCAGCAGTGACCCCAGCTGATATACAAGGGGCCACTCTGGGGGTCTCCATGAGCTTGGAATCAGAGACTTCTAAAGCTGCCATTGCTATTAGAAATGACCTGATCATTACACAAATGCTGACACAGGGGTCTAGGGAAAAGGCGGTGGTCAGGGTCACTCTGGGCTCTGGGCCATGTGCGGACAGCACTGTATGTACGTGGTGATGCCCAGTGATTTCCTAGAGACTTCCTCCCTGTCTGCTTACAGTCATTCTGCTTACAGTCCCATACGTACATGGGACATGTGTGTACTGTATGTATGTGTGTGCATGAGCAGGGAGGGGTATGTGTGTGTGTAGGCATGAGCAGGGAGGGATGTTGAGTGTGTGTGTGCATGCAGGTGGTGAAGTAGAGGTCCTGGAGGACAGGAGGCTTTCCTGAGGCTACATGTTTGACCTGAGCAGAGCTGGGTCCCTGGTTTGAGTCCTGGGCATTTGGGCCGCTACGGGTCTCAGGTGAGTGGCAGGTGCTGGGCAGAGGGATGGACTCACAGCTGTCCTGGGATGTACTGAAGAGCTCTGCCCTGCCTTGTCTGTGCCAAGCAGGGGCATGAGGCTGGCATAGGCCAGGAAGGTGGGAACACCTCCTGCAGGCCCTGGGGGATATATCGCATCATTGCTGGGGACACTACTTGATCTGGCTATCTGGGGGATTTCAGAAGGCTGACAGCCTGGCCGTGACTGTCTCAGAGCACAGATAGTTCACCTGCGGGGGCGCTGGAAGCTGCCATTTGTGCTGCTGCTGGTAGAGGAAGAGGTGCCTCGGTTTGCAGCCAGCCTTGGTGTTGCAGGGCACCCCCACCTCCCGGCATCACGGTGGCTAACTTCCTTCCCTTGACCTGGCTGTGCAAAGGCCAGTGGGACCTCACAGCCTCAACAGGTGACAGGTGAAGAGCTGGCCTCAGATGGCAAACTGTTTCCTCTGACTCCTCAGGAGAGCTGCAGAGGACACAGGTGGGAACTCAGGTCTCAGAGCCAAACCTCAGAGCAACGGGCGAGACACTTGGTTCCCCTGAGCCTTGGTCTTCTGATCCAAATGGTGAGGGGCTGAGGAGGCCTCCCCAAGTCAGCCAGCACGAGGGTCGCTGGTGTGCTCTTCTTGGTAGAGTAATTGGGCTGTGTTGTGGAGGGACACACGTCAGGAGCATTGCTTTGAACCTGGCGAGACAGAGCCCCTTCTGGATGTGATTCGGTGGGGGAGGGGCTGTAAACCTGGGATGGAGGGATGAAAGAGTGGTGGTGGGGAACGCAGGTCCCCGTGGCCTCCTTTTTCATGGAGGAGAAGCTGAGTTTGGAGCCCAGTGTGCTGGGGGCTTGGAGGGAACCGGCTGGCTAGGGACAGTATCCCCTCTTCCTCTATACCCCAAGCCTAGTGTCTCATGGGGATAATGATAATCATAATAATGGTGACAGCGGCCATGTCTTACAGTGTAACTGCTACTTCCAGAGAGACACAAGGCACACGGACACGGGCCACCTGCTCAAGGGTGCAGGTCCTAGTGGCGGGGGTTGGAACGCCTACCTACCCTGTGCCTTCTCTTGCCCCTCTGGGCCTTCAGTATGACTGTCGGGCCCAGGGAAGGAGCTGGCAAGAGGTGAGCAGAAAGGAGCTCAGCCGGGGCCAGCGGGGCAGAACATCCACACGGCCCTGCGGCCTGGGCAGAACCAGGCCAGCGCCAACCAGCCGGCCTCAGAGAAGCGGGCCCATTTGGCAGCCGTTCTGGGCTGGGCAGTGAGATGTTTGTCCCCCTCCTGCCCCCATCCGGCTATGACAAGTGGGCCTTCAGCAGATATGACAGCCGCAGGTGGGGGGTCCCTGGCCCCTGTCCACGTTTCCACACTTGACTTGCTCAGAGTCCACTGGCCCGAGATAATGCCCCAATGCAAGTCGGCGGCCGGAACATCGGGTGGACGCTTTGCTTTTTTCCCTTCCTTTTTAATACATTAAACATGCATTACTGGATTGCTACCCAGTTCCTCTGACAGCTGTGGAAAAATAAAGAAAATTCAGTTTGAACTTAAAAAGCCGGGGCTTAATTTATGTCCCGCACCTTTGTCTGCCGGGCCCTTTTCCCTCTTCCGAAGGAAGGGCCCCAGGGAGACGGAGACAGAGGCTCGGCCACCCCACATGGCCCCGCGGTGCCCGGACCTTAATAGGGGCGCCCAGTGGCCAGCACGGAGGCCAGTTTTCAGATGGAAATAGGACAGACAATGCAATCATCTGTCCCGCAATCTGTTTTGAAGGGAAAAGAAAGAACGGCAGAGAGGAGAGAGCCGTTTTCTGCCGGGGGAGGTTTCATTCAGAGCGTTTTATAGGAAAAGACAGATGTCATGAATACTGATGCAGAGGTCTGGGTCTGGGGGCTCCTAATTTTCAGAGCTATAAAGACAAAGGGTTTTAATAACGCAGGGAGCACATGTTGATGGGGGGGTCGTTGCAGCTCATTCTGCTGTCTCTCTCTTTCTCTCTCTGTCTCTTCCACACTTTGGGGGGATACTGGGGATTGAACACAGGGACTTTGCACAGGGACTTTGACCTACTTTCCCAGCTCATTTTAAATTTTGAGACAGGTTCTCACTAAGTTACTAAGTTGCTCAGGGCCTTTGCACTGAGCTACATTCCTAGCACTTAAAAAAATTGTTTCAGTTTTTTTTGTTTGTTTTTTGTTTTGTTTTTTTGAGACAAGGCTTGTTAAGTGGCAGAGCCTGGGCTTACTTGTGATCTTCCTGCCTCAGCTTCCCAGAGTGCTGGGATCACAAGTGTACTCCTAAACTCCAGGGTAAGCTTTCCTTTTGAAACTCAGAGAGAGTCCACCATATGGACGGACCTATTTTACTCACCTGCCCACCTGAGGGTGGCAAAGTGTTTTCTCAGTCTCCACGCTCTCTTGGGTGTGTGTCTGGGACTCTGCTGAGCTGTGGAAGGAGCAGCGCCCCCTACCTGAGACCCTAGGGAAGGCCTTGGTCCAGCGTGTTGTCTTTGTCATCCCCTGAGAGGGCCGCAGCACGGCACAGCCAGTTCACGCGTCCTTCCACCCGCAAGCACGGAGTTCTTTCTGCCTACGGCCGGCCCGCAGCTGGTGCCCCGGCTCAGCCTTAGTGTGTGACACCCACCCCGTGATGCGGGCTCAGCCATCCTCCCTTTCTGTGCCGTGGGGGACACCGCGTTCAGGCACGCCTTGCACACACCTCTCACCCATGGCACAGTTAGCTTCAGTCAGTCACCGAGCAATTATTAAACGCCCACAGTGTTCCCAGACACATGCCCTAGAGCCACAGCTCCTCAGTGGCCAGAGTCCAGGTGGGGCTTCCTGGTGGGGGTGCAAGCTGGGCGACAGGGAGAAGGGCACAGATGTGTCCTCACTCCAAGCCTGGACAGGGGGCTTATGAGGCTGCTCCAGATAGGGGCAAGGAAGACAAGGCAGGGGTCCGGGTGGAGACAGCCCTCTGAGGAATTCAAGTCCTTCCTATCCCCCCTTCCTGGAGATATCTTCATGCTCGAGGCCTTACTCCTTGCACCTGTGAAATGGGTCTGCCAAGAGCCTGAAGATGAAGGTGGAGAATCCACAGTGCCGGGCCCTCAGCAAGGGTGCCACAGTGCAGCCGGCTGGGAGACAGGGCGCCCTCCGCCAGCCTGTCTCAGCTGGAGCTTGGGGTCCTGTGTAGCGCAGGGTCACAGTGGGCAGCTGCTCCAGAGCTGGGCTCAGAGGTGTGGCCGTCACCCCCACATCTTCCCTCCCTGCCTTTCTCATGCTCCCCTGCCTCCTCCTCTGGAAAGCCTAGCCTGCCCCTGCCCCCAGAGAGCCCCTCACCAGGCTCCCCTGTCACAACGAGGCCCCTTTCCACACGGTCCGTGCCCCCCGATCCCCACTGCCCTGACTTGCTGAGTGAGGCGGAGGTGACTGGCACATTTGTGTGATTAGCAGGGTCACCGTGGGGGAGTGGCCCAGGGCCTGAGAATGCCTGTTCACAGTGGCAGCCTCAGTCTCACCCGCTGTCAACCAGGGCTTGGCGGGGTGTTCTCCGCGGTCCTTCCAGCGCCCATTGTTTGGGGGTAGGGGTGGCTCTGGGGTGGTGCGGTGGGGCCACTGTACTTCCTGGGAGCAAGTTCACAAGGCTGTGAAGAGGAGTAGGCTCGGTGCTCACAGGAGGCCAAGGTTGGCCCTCTTGTACTCCCCTAGAAGCAGAGCTCACAGCAGCCAGGGCCCCCCCACTTCCTTCCAGACCTCAGCCCCCCATGGCAGCCACATCCTATTCCTTGTCCATATTTCTGCATCAGGAGGGGAGTGGGTCTTTGTTCAGAATGCAGGAATGTGCCAGGCCAGGGCTGCCACTGAAGGATGGATATGGGAGGCTCCACCAACTGTACTTCCGCTGTCTGAATTTCACTACCATTCATTTGAATATTGATCAGTTCAGTAACTACAAAGTGATATTTCCATTGTCTATGCTTTAAGATGTGTTTCTTTGAGGACTGGTGAAATGAAACATTCTATACTTTGTGTTCACTGCCTCTACTTTCCTTTTATGAATTATCCAACTCTCTTACCCATTTTTCTATTATCATTTTTTTCTCATTGATTTATGAGAGCTCTTTGTATATTAAGGACAAGACGGAGGGTCAGAGTTTGTTCATGGGTAACAGTTCTCTTTTCTGAAGGGACCAAATAAAATATTCTGAAAGCTAGCTGGTAGTGGAAATTCTTATGGAGCTTTTTTCCTCATCAAGCTTTATAATTTTCTTTGCGTTTTGCAGCTGCCTGAACACAGACAGTCCCGGAGCCAAGGGTCCTAGTGTGCAAGAGAGGACGTCTGAGTTCATGTTCTCGGGCAGCAGATCATAGGGAAGAACCGAACCACAGCCTCCTCCCCAGCATGCAGCTCCTGCTCCCCACCCAACACACAGCCACCTCTTTGGGGACAAGGAGATTTTTCAAACAAAGTTTGCCAAATATGCACATTTTTTTTTTCCTCCAGGGCAGATGCAAATGGTCTTTTCAAATCAGTTTGGAGGAAAATAAATGAGCCCATGCTGGGGCTTCAATAAATCTTTGCACAGCCACAAGGGTGAGTTTTGGGCCCGATGAAGGGCCCAGTGTGTGGCGTATGAATGACACTTAGTGACTGCACTCCCACCTCCTGCCTTCCTTTCTTTCCCTCCCCTGCCCCCCAACCCAATTTAAAATTGAACATTAGTGTTTTAAGACAAAGGGACCTTTGGCATCTCTTCCCTCCTGGAGGAAGTCTCCCGGTGAAATATTGGTTGTGGCTGTGCTCCGGGTGTGACTAGGACCTGTGTCTCCCAGCCAGGGCTGTCTCCAGAGGATGATCCATCCACCAACCCTCTGTCCAGGGGCTCTGGTCCCCCAAGGGTGTTCTCCTTCCTGGCCTGCCATCCCTGTGGGGATACGTACAGTACCACAGCAACTTGGCTTGGTTGCCTTCTGCCTAGGCTCCTCATCCCTGTCCCAACCATTGTCCCAAAGGTGACTGTCTGAGGGAGGGAAGTGAGAGGCTCCGAGCTCTTTCACTGAAACTCTGAGGCTCCAGCCTCCAGCCCAAATCTCTGCTCAGAAGCCTGAGACATGGCCCTCCCACTCATGGGCGTCGCATGCATGTATCACTGCAGAAACTGACCAGAAAGGACCGTCACACACAACGTCAGCGATTTCCACTTCGGGTCTTGCATACGTGTCTACACTGAAAACCCAAAGAATTGTGACCAAACTGTGTATGTATTTGAATTTTGTATATATCGATATTTATTCTGTAAAAATTATGTGAATGATTACTATGTTCCCAGATCCTGACACGTTCCTTGCAAAATTAACTTCTGTTCTACAGCAGTATTCAAATACGTGTGAGTGGGAGGGAAGATATGGGGAGAGCGTTGGGGTGACTGAGTGGGTGGGCCCACAGAGAGATGTTCTCTAGGATGGCTGGAGAAGGTGCAGCCGCAGGGCCTGGGGGCCAGAGGACATGGATTCCGTGGTAGGAAGATATGACTATCCAGGAATCCATTAGACTTGCTGTGTGGATAGTGGAGATCACTGGAAGCTCTGAATGTGGCAGGAACATGTTTTCATCTGGCCTGAGAAAGGATGAATCCACAAACAGGGTAAGAGGTGGGACTTTAGGTGGGGATTATTATGCTTCCAGCCACCAGGGGCATTGTGCTGTGAGCTGCTCGCTTACTAACTGACAAATTTAACAACCAATGGGTCAGGTGAATGACTATCCAATCAGTCACCCATTCATCCTTCCTTTCCACTCTGCTACCTAAGTGAAGGCTGGGTCTCGTTTCCTTGTTTATAAAGGCCTTTGGATGTTATACTTGGGAGTGGGTAGCACACCCAGGGCCAGAGAAGGCCCTGGATGATACTTGTCAATGTCCCGCTCCATTCCACTCACAGATGGTCAACATCTGAGGTGAGAATTCAGGAGCTGAGCCCTTCCAGAAGGCCTCAGTGGATTCCTGAAGACCCCACATGCATCTCAGAGCAGTGTGGATCCTTTCAGGAGTCACAGTTGGGCTCCCGTCCTGTTCCCCAGCTGTGACATCTGTCACTGACAGTGGACATAGCCTGGACGACACCTCGGGACCTCAGAGATCTTCTTGCAGTTTGAGAACTGGTTTCCTCACCCATGTTTACCCAAGGGCGACAGTTTCCCTGTGGGAAGATGCTACTGCCACAGAGACAGCTGAGGATGGAGCTGCTATAGCTCTCATCTATATTATGAGAAAACCAAGACTTGGAGAAGTTGAGTGGCCTGAGTGCTGAGGACATCCAGACACCCCAAAAGGGAGGTAGCCTGCTCGGAGCTCTGGATGGGAGGCTTTCCCTCGGGGCCACCAGAAGACTGTGTCCTGCTCAGGAGCCATTCCTGCTCCCAGCCTCCCCACGGCATCATCAGGCATGGAGGCTGGGCTCGGTGTCAAGCTGGTTTTCCAGCTCCAGCCTGGCCCGGGAGCTCATCTTGGTTATTGGACCTGTTCTCAGATTAGAGGTGGCTGAGCTGTTAGCAACCCAAGAAATCTGGGCTCCACTGCCCACCTATACCACCATCTATCTGTCTGTCTGTCCATCTACCCATCTGTCTATGCATCCATCCATCTATCCATCCACCTTCTACCTCCTCATTCACCTGTCTATCCATTCACACATTCATGTACATGTTCATCCATACATATATATGTGTATGTACACATATGTTCACCCATTGTTCATTTATGTATATATCATATAGATATGGTACATATCTATATGAGATATATATCTAGATAGATGATTGATATATATTTATATATTCATCTACCCATCCATCCGTCATCTAGATAGATAGATGATATATATATATCCATCTATCCATTCATCCATCCATCCATCCATCCATCCATTTCCAGAGCTTGGCTTAGCAGCACCAAGACTGCACGAATGGATTCATCCTGAGCTGCTTAGTCACTCTTTGCCCCCATTGTCTCATTCACCATCACCACAGCCCTTTTCCGTGAGCCTGACCCCCAGGACAACTGGCTACGTGCAGGCAGCTCCACAGAGCTGGAGCGGGTGGTATACACTCCTTCCTTTCCCTCAGACAGACACCTGTTTTCCACCTGGAAGCCCAGGCGCCCACACAGTGCCAGCTTGGATGGGTTCACCCTCCTCCCCTGTATCACCCATCTTGGCCCCTTTTCTGAGCCTAATCCCCAACATATGCCTCCTGCACAAACCCTTTCCTCAGACTCCGTCGCAGCTCAGAGCACATGGCGGCCTTTCTGAGACTCTCCTGACCAAGAACAAGTAGGATTATAAATTGGGAAAAGGAAAGTAATTGTTTTCCAATCAGAGTTTCCTCATTCATTCATTCATTCATGCAAGTTCTCAGGGTTCAGTTCCATCCGGCCTGGGATCCTGCTTGAGCTGTAACTCGAAGTGAAGAGGCAGGAGAATGACTCAAGGGCAGCTCTGGGCCTAACTCCAGGCTCTCAGCTTGCAGAAGTGAGAGCTGGGTCTGTCATTTCATCCGGAGCCTCAGTCTCCTTATCTGTCAATGGGTACTAGAATCTGTCTTTGAGGCAGCAGTGAAATCTCCCCCGACATTTGGAGACTGAGCCTGGCCTGCAGGGAGCATGTGACTGTCACTCAGAAAAGTGGACAGCAGTGGTCTTAAGCTGTCAGACTGCTCCTGGGGCCTGGCGCCTGATCTTGGGGCCTACCGCGGTCCCTGAGGTTGCCTAGGGCGTCCTTGGCCTTGAAAATGACCAAGAAAATCAGCTGCCCACGGTGCGTCGGTTAGGAGCCCAGAGAAACAAACACCTTGGTCGCCAGGAGGGGACGACACCCTCCCCTTTTCTCCCCTCCCTATGGGCCAACAGCAGGCCTCATGTGGGATCAAAGGCGTTTGTGGGGCGATTAGCCTCGCCCTGGCTGGGTGAGACGGTTCCTTGGGAAAAATGTCGCTCCTTTATGCACTCGTCAGCTGGTTATGAAATGGGGACCTTTGAGCGGCTTAAAGAAACCCACCGGGGCTTTGGAAATCCCTGCCCGCCCGCCTTCATTCAAGTCCCAACAGCATCTCCCGGCCGACGGCCTGTGAGTCATAGAGCCTAAATTTGGGACTTTCATATCCCCGGAATCGGATTTAAAGATAATGAAAAGTTTCCAATAGGAAAACTGCCTGGGTTCTGACGCCGATGGGCTAAGCCTCTCAAGGAGGGATGGCCCTGAGGGGCCGGGGTGGCGTGGGTCACCTCTCTCACAGGCCTGCGGAGCACCAGGGATTCTCGAACCAGGCGTCTTTCCTCGGTCTCCAGTTCTTGAAGGAATGGATCCCATCTGCTTTTCTTTCGCTTTTCCTACCATCTGTTCATATCAGCTACCTTTCAGCCAAAGCTTCCTGTGTCTTGCTGCCATAGGTAGAACTCCCATGATCTCCCAGTGCAAGACATAGGCATCAGACCCACTTTATAGACAGAGAAAGTGAGGCCCAGGAAGATAAAATAGCTCGCTGAAAAGAACTCCGCACCAGAACCTACAGGGCCTCTGCATCAGCGTCTTTCTCACCCCTGTGGCTCCCAGGCTCCTGTCCCCAGCCTGCGTGATCTGAGGTCCAGGCTGAGCAGGGTGGGCATGGGGGAGCCTGGCTGGTGGCTGGGTTGGCCTCCACAGACCTGTGCCCCGCTGCGTGCTTTCATGGGCTGCCAGCTCTTACAGCCCTGGTCCCGAGCCTGGCGGGGTCACTCAGGGACACGGGCCTTTTTTCCTGGAGAGAGCCCGAGGCAGGAGGCAGAGGGGTTCCCCAGCATACCTCGTCCTGCAGATGGTTCCCCGCCACCTAGGCTGACCAGAACCATCCTGCCTGGTGCCAGCCAGCCCAGCCTCATCTGGCCTGCCCGTGCCAAGCAGCCCATTTGATCGTGCCCATCTGTTTGCCCACGGAGTCCTGCGGTGTCCTCTGGCCCAGGGCCCAGTTGTAGCTCAGGAATCCCCAGCTTCATCCATGGCCCTTTATTCCTTTTTCCATCCAGCCGGCGAGTGTGGCCG
>PVIR01002236.1:0-23662 GCA_004026965.1 Petromus typicus
AGCCTCTATCCAAGGAATTGTTAGTAAAAATTTTTTCCTGTTCTGTAGATTCTGTTATTTCCCTTGCAATGAAGAAGTCATCTATTTTGATATGATGCCATTTGTTGATTCTCAGTATTATTTCTTTCCCATTTTGGTTCTGTCCAGAAAGTCCTTGCCTTATTTTGTTTTCAAGAGTTTATCTAGTCTCTCATCAATCAAGTTATTTCTCTTTTAACATTTTGATCTTTGATCAATTTTTATTTTAACTTAATATATGTTAAGATATGTGAGTTTAGAATGAATTGCCTGCATATATCTAATCTTCCCAACACCGTTTATGAAAGAGACTATCTTTCCTCCATTGTATGCTTTTGGCCCTTTATCAAAGATCAACTGCAGTGGTACCTCAGTTAACAAAATTAATTTGTTCCATAGTTCTGCAAAAGATGACCATTGTTGTGTTCACCACTTAATGCAGAGTTCACAAACAGGAATGCTTCTGTCTGTGAATCAAATTGTTTGCAAACAGAAGCATTTTTGAACCAAAGATTGCTATAGCTGCTTGTCCTTTGGGTTGTTTCTGGTTTAACTTAAAGTCTGGGATTGTGATGCCATATGCTTTACTTTTATTTTGTAGGATTGCATTTGCTATTCTGTGTCTCTTTTGATTCAATATAAATTTTAGGATTGTTTTCTCTAGATTTGTGAGAAATGACTTTGTTATTTTGACTAGTATTGCAATAAATTTGTTTATCAGTTCAGGGAGTATCCCCATTTTGATTATGATGTTCTACCTATCCAGGAAAAGGAGAATCTGTTTGCATTTTCTGGTGTCTTTGATTTCCTTTTTCAGAGTGACATCATCTTCATTATAGAACTCTTTCACTTAGGTGGTTAACTATTTATGTATTTTTTTTGAAAGTATCATGGATAGTATTGTTTTCCTAAATTCTTTTTCAGTGAGTGTATTATCACTATATAGAAATGAAATTAATTTTTTTAAAAATTTGCTTTGTATCCTGATACCCTGTTGAATTTGGTTATCAGTTCCACAATTCTTTTGGTGCAATATTTTGGATATTGTAAGTAAAGAACAGTGTCACCTGAAAATTATATTTTAACTTTATCCTTTGTATATATCCCTTTTATTTTTTGTCTTGCCTGATTTCTCTGGCTAATGTATTGAGTACTATGTTGAATAGAAATTGTGATAATTGATATCTTTGTCTTGTTTTTGATTTTAGAAGGAAAGCTTTCATTTTTATCCATTTAATATGATGTTAGCAATATGTTCTTTATAAATAGCTTTTATCATATTGGGAATAAAAACATTGTATACCTATTTTCATTGTATACCTTTTTTATCATATATAGCTGCTGGATTTTGTCAAATGCTTTTTCTGTATCTATTGAAATTGTCATATAATTTTGGTCATTACTTCTGCGTATGTTGTGAATTATCTTTATTGATTTGCATATGTTGATTCATCCTTGCATTTCTAGGATGAAATCTACTTACATGGTCATGATGTATGAACTTTTTGATGAATCACTGCATTCTGTTTGCCAATGTCTTGTTTAGGATTTTTGTATCTATTTTCACTGGAGAAATTGGCCTGTAGTTTTCATTTTTCTTTTTTTCTCTTAAGTTTTTTTGGAGACAGGGTATTGCTTTGTAGTTCATACTGGCCTTGAACTCACTCTGTAGCCCAGGCTAGCCTTGAACTCACAGAAATCCTCCTCCTCCCTCTGCTTCCCAAATGCTGGGATTACAACAGTGAGTCACCACACCTGGCAGTGTGGTATGTGGTACCAGGGGATTGAACTCAGGACTTTGCATTTTCCAGGCAGATGCTGGAACCACTGAGCTAAATCCCTTGCCCAGTTTTCATTTTTCTTCCTTTTGGATTCTTGTGTACATTTGGGATCAGGATAATTTTAGCTTCTGAGAAATATATATGTATATATATATATATATATATATATAGAGAGAGAGAGAGAGAGAGAGAGAAAGACTGGTCTTGCTATGTAATTTAGGCTGATCCTGAACTCACTATGTAACCCAGGCTGTCTTCAAATTCATAGCAATGCCCCTGCCTCTGCCTCCTATGTGCTGGGATTATGGGTGGGTATCACCCTACTTGGCTCTGAGAATGATTTTAGAAGTCCACATTCTATCTTAATTTCATTAAAATCTGTGAGATGTGTTTGTATTAGAACTTCTCCTTAGTTCTTATACAACTCGGTTGTAAATTCATCAAGTTCTGGGTTTTTCTTAGTTGGTAGTTTTGGTTTTTTTTTTTTTTCCTTCCTTCAATTTTATTATCTAGGTCCAAGAATTTATCTCTGGTTCTGACATGTGCCTGGCAAGCACAAGGTCCCAAGTTCAGTCTCTGGTACCATTTATCACAATGCCACATGTGGTGGGTGGCTCACACCTGTAATCCCAGCACTCTGGAGGCAGAGGCAGGAGGATTGCTCTGAGTTTGAAGCAAGTCTAGGGTACATGGTGAGTTCAGGGCCAGCTTGAACTATAAAGTGATTCTGTCTCAAAACAAAAAAAAATTGTTTAGCTACAGAATATTCAAGATTTTTAAGTTTCTTGGTTCAGTTTTAGTAATTCATGTGTATCTAGGAATCTCTCCATTTCCTCTGAGTGCTCTAATTATTTGGCTCATACATTTGTCAAGTAGTTGCTAATAGTTTTCTAGATTTTGGCAGGGTCCATTTTGATTTCACCTTTTTCATTGCATTTTCTTTTTTTGGTAAGATTAGCTAAGCATTTGCCTATTTTATTTAACTTTCCAAAAGCCAGCTCTTTGACTCATTTTTTCTTTGTCTTATTATTTCTTTTAGTCTCTTTTTCATTAATTTCTGTCCTGATATTTATAATTCTTTCCTCCTATAAGCACTGGGTTTGGATTTTTCTTGTTTTTCTAAGTTCTTAAAGTACATCATTAGGTTATTTATTTGGGTTCATTCTCTTTGATGTTAACATTCATAGGTATAAACCTCCTTCAGAGGACTTCTTTCATTTTCTTTAAGTTCTGGTATTTTGTACTGGCATTATCATGAAATTCTAAAAATTATCTTATTTCTTTTTTTTTTTTTTTTTTTTTTTTTTTTTTTTTTTTTTTTTTTTGAGACACTGTCTCACTTTGTGGTTCAGGCTGGCCCTCAGCTCAGCCTCCAACTCACATCACAGCAATCCTCCTGCCTCTGCCTCCCAAGTGCTGGGATTACAGGTGTGAGCCACCATGCCCGGCACTGTGGTATGTGGTACTGGTTGCTACTGGGCGTGATTCTCCACACCCAGTATTGTTATGTGGTTATTGAGGATCGAACCTGGGTCCTTGGGTTTGCAAGACAGGCACCGGAAGCACTGACCTATATCCCTGGCTCATTTCTTCCTTAATTTCCTCTGGGATTCATTGATTATTCAAGAGTGTGTTGTTTGGGTCGGGGATATAGCTCAGTGGTTCCGGTGCCTGTCTTGCAAGCACAAGGGCCCGGGTTTGATCCCCGGTAACCACATAACAATACTGGGCGTGGAGACTCACCCCAGCAGCAACCAGTACCACATCCTACAGTGCCGGGCGTGGTGGCTCACGCCTGTCATCCCAGCACTCGGGAGGCAGAGGCAGGAGGATTGCTGTGATGTGAATTGGAGGCTGAGCTGAGGGCCAGCCTGAACTACAAAGCGAGACCCTGTCTCAAAAAACCTTTAAAAAAAAAAAAGAGTGTGTTGTTTAATTTCAGTAGGTTTAGAGAGCTTTTATGGTTTCTTTTGCTATTGATTTCTAGTGTCATTGCATTGTGATCTGATAATATGCATGGTGAAACTTTGGTTCTTTGGCCCCCAGTTTGGTATGAATTGTTAGCTAGTATATGATCTATTTTAGAGAAAGTACCACATGCAACAGAAAAGAATGTGTATTCCATTATTGAGTGGAACAATCTGTACATATCCTTTAAGTCCCTTTGTTTGTTTTGGTTCAACTCTGATATTTGTTGACTTTTTGTTTAGTTGATCTATTTCTCATAGTGGTGTATTGAGATCCCCATTATAACTATACTCTTTATCTGATCTTTTCTGTCCATTAGTTTGTTTTATGACATTGAGTGTACCATGGTTTAGTCAATATATGTATGTAATTATTATCTCTTCCTATTAAATAGTTGTTATCCAATGTGTAATGTGTTTATCTCTGTTGATCAGGTTTGGCTTGGAGTCCACTTTTATCTTTCCAATATCTACTCTTGTTTCTTTTGAGGTTTCTATTGCATGGAATATTGCTTTCCATCCTTTGATATTTTACTCTATGAATTTCTTTTTGTGTTAAATGTGTTTCTTGTATATAGCACAATGTTTAATTTTATTTGAGAACCATGCTTCTAATTTGTGTTTTTTCACTGTAAAGTTGAGTCCATTCATATTGAGGGTTATAACTGATAATTACTGTCTTATTCCTACCATGTAGTATTTTCCTGTTGTTTTGGTTTCTTTGTCTTCTACTTAATTACTAGTTCTGCCAAATGCATTCATTGTATTGGACCTTTTGACAGTCTGTGGCCTAGTGTAGACCTAAAGTTTCCCTCAGTTCCATTTCTCTTTGATTGCCAGTAATTAGTACAGCTGTAGTTTGATTATCCCCAAAAGTTCATGTGGTAGAAGTAAATTCAAATGAATATATAAGTGATATTTGGAGTTATGGAGTTTTGGAGCTAATTAGAATTAGATGAGTTCATGAAGGTGGGTTTCCATGATGGCATCAGAGTAAAAAGAGTAAGACATCTCCAGCTGCTGTGATTGGTGTGTGTTGTTCAAGAGTGCCCTCTGCCATATTACTATGCAGTAAAAATTCCCATTTAGCAGATGCTAAGTCCATGCTACTATCAGGTTCTTAGTCTTCTCATCATCCACAACTGTGAGCTAAATTAACTTCTACTGCTTATAAATTTCCTGATCTTTGATATTTTGCTGTCTCAACAGGAGAGAAACCAGACTGGGGATTTAGCTCAGTGGTTCTGGCACCTGCTTGGCAAGCTCGAGGTCTTGATTTCGATCCTTGGTACCAAATAAACCAACCAAACAAACAAATAAGTACTATTTAGTGTGATCAGTTATGAGTATGGTGTTTTTGTCTTCTACACGAAGATACTTCTCTAACTTGCAACATTTTAACAATCCTTAAGCATGACACTCCTGAGATTTCATCCAACTTAACACCAATATTAATAGTTGCTTTTCCTTTATAGCTGAATGTTCTTTCATCGTATGGATGTAGAACTATTTGGTGAATGATTTGTCTATTTTATTGTCATATTTTCATCTTCCCTGACTCTTTTTAGATTCTTTTTTCTGTTGTATGATCTGCTATTAAGCTCATTCACTGTTTTTAATTTGGCAGTTTTATTTTTCAGTCCCCAAATTTCTATTTAATGCTTCATTATACCTTATCTTCTTTGGGTTTCTTTTGTTTCAGTTATGTTCATAATTGCTTCTTGAAGAATGTTATGATTATTTAAAATCCTAGTAAGATAGTTATGTATTACCTTAGTATTAATATCCATTGATTGCCTTTTTTGTAAGTTAGAGGTTTTACTAGTTCTTGATATGATATGATTTTCAAATGAATGCCAAAGATTTTTGATATTCAGATATTCAGCTATAATCTCCATCTTACTTCAATCTTTTGTGTTCAGAGGCCTCTGACACTGCTTCTGAAGGAGAAGTAAGATGTGCCTGCTTTCCAAAAAATGATTGTGGATGTTTAGTTTTGTCACTTAACATTTCTTAACATTCTGGTCAGGTAAAGCATTTTTTGATATTACTAGGAGGCAACAGTGGGAAGTAAGTGTCTGTACTTGGCTCTCACTGACCCTACCTTGGCCAACACAGAAGGAGTGCTTCTATTCAGTTGGGTATAACATAAAATTCTGCCTCCCCAGCTGATGTCTACTGACACAATTGGAAGGCCTCCTTACTTCCTGTCAGGCAGGGAAGATAGTCTGAGTTTCCTACTCAGTTTTGTATGACACTACACAAGCAGTGATTACAAGAATGAATGATACACCCTGTAATCCCAGCACTCGGGAGGCAGAGGCAGGAGGATTGCTGTGATGTGAGTTGGAGGCTGAGCTCAGGGCCAGCCTGAACCACAAAGCGAGACCCTGTCTCAAAAAAACCTTAAAAAAAAAAAAATGAATGATATAGTTTCCACATACAAGGTGATTTTTCCAGATATCCTTCCCTTGTTGACTTTTCATTTAATCCTAGTCTGATGATTGATCATACTTTGTGTGATTTGTTATTTTAAATTTACTCAGTCTTGTTTTATGTCCTAAGACATGACATATTTTGGTAAATATACCATGGGCAATTAAAATGAATATATGCTCCTCAATGCTAAATTTAGTTCACTATAAATATCAGTCATTTTGCTTTGGTTGATAGTGTCTGTGAGTTTTTGTGCCTCCATAATGATTTTCTGTCACCTCATTTTATTATTTATTGAGGGAGGAATAAGGAAATACCTGAGTTTTTTGGTTTTGGTTTTGTTTTTTGTTTTTGTTTTTGTTTTTGTTTTTGTTTTTGAGACAGGATCTCACTTTGTAGTTCAGGTTGGCCCTGAGCTCACTATGTAACCTAGGCAAGCCCCGAACTCATGGCAACTTATGAACTCCTCCTGCCTCTTCCTCCCGAGTGCTGGGATTACAGGCATGAGCCACCACGCTGGGCACTGTGGAATGTGGTTCTTATAGCTGATGGGCATGAATCATCACACCTGGCATTGTTGTATATGGTTACCAGGGATTGAACCCGGGGCACTTGTGCTTGTAAGGCAGGTGCTGGAACCACTGAGCTAAATCCTGGGCTTCTGAATATTTTTATACATTTTTCTACTTATCCTCATAACTCTATTTTCCTGACATATCCTTGATCTTTATGTTTCATTTTTAAATTTTTATTAGTACATTTTCCAGTATATGATGTTAACATTCACTATGGGATATTGTGATATATCTATAACATTTCAATTCCTTTATTTTTCCCTTTTCTCTACCACTATTTTTTGGGGCCAGCATTGTATTCATTTATTTATTCCATAAGCCCTTATTAATTTAATCATTATAAATACAGATTAATTGCCAGACCAACAGACAAAAATCACATAAAATACATAAGACTATTATAGTCAATCGAAATATATTTTTGATACATTGTCAGTGCTGGATTACAGTAGTTTTTTCCATTTTTCCCACTGCCTTACCTTTATTTTGCACTTTATATATTATTTTATCACATAAGAGAAACTGTGATATTTAAGATTATGTATCTCATTTACTCAACATTACTGTCTCAAGATGCATCATTTTCCTATGAATTATTCAAGTTTATCTTTGTTTATGCCAGAATGAGACTGCTTCCATGATTTAGCTATTATGAATTATCCTCCTGTAAACATGAGTATGTGTATATCACCATGATATGATGTCTTTAATTCTTTTGGCTAGATACTTAGAAGGGAGATAGTTGCATCAAATGAAATTTCTATTTTCAGATTTTTTTAGGAGTCTCCATACTGATTTTCATAGTGTTTGTAGTTTACACTCTCACCAAGAAAGATATGCCCTGCCCCCACATTCTCTCCATTATTTGTTATTGGTTGATTTCCTGATAACAGCCATTCTTCTAGAATGAGATGGAATCTCACTGTTGTTTCACTTTGCATTTCTCAAATGGCCAGCAATGATGAATGTTTTCCATCCATTTAATTGACCACTTCTACTTCTTTGTTTGAGGACTGTCTATTCCTTTCGAGTCTTTAAAGGTGAAGGTCTAATTTTGGGAAGTTCTTTATATATTCTAAGCTTCAGTCCTTTGAGTAGGTAACAAAACTTATTCACATTCTGTAGGTTGTATCTGTTAATGGTTTCCATTGTTGTGCAAAAGTTTTTTCATTTAATGTGATTTTTAAATTCGTTCTTTGCAGTATTTCTTGTACAAATGAAGTTTTGTTCCAAAAGTCTTTGTCTATTTAGATCTTCAAGAGTTTTGCCTCTTCTATTTTCCAGAAAATTGTATCTGTTTTAGTATTTATATTTTTGATCCATTTTGTTTGTAGTTTAGTGCCTGATGAGAGATTTAGATCTAGGTTCAATATGCAGGTTCAATAACCAGTTATCATAACACCACTTATATGGGAATCTGTGCCTGTACATGATACATCAATGCCTTTTCCCCCCACTGCTTCTCCTCAAGCCCTTTCTCCTCTCTATGTCCAAAAGCTTCATTTCCATTTTTCCTTCTATTTTCACTTTTTTATCCCTTCCAACCCTTTCTATCTCTCTTCTCCTTTGTTCTCATTCCTGTTTCCAAATCAGTCCTTATTTCCACTTTCAGTTTCTTACACCAAAGAAATAACACAATATTTAAACATTTTTCCAATTTACTTCACTTAAGAGTATGGTCTAAAAGTCCATCTATTTATCTATAAGGTCTGAAGCTCATCCTTCTTTATGGCAGAGTGATACTCCATTATAAAAATGTGAAAAAAAAAAAAAAAAAAAAAAAACAGGACCAGGGATGTAGTTCCAGGCTGGCAAGCATAATGTCCTGAGTTCAGTTCTGGTTCTGGGGGAAAAAACAAAGAACAAACCATGTCTTCATTCCATCATTAGCTGGTGGGCATTTGGTCTGTTTCCAAGATTTAGCTATGACAACTGAGCTGCTATAAACATGGATGTGCATCTATCGCTGAGATATGATGCTTTTAATTCTTTTGAGATGATAATAAGAAGAGGAATAATAAGGTGAAATGCAACCTATAGTATTTTTTTTGAGAAATCTCCACACTGATTTCCACAGTGGTTGCACCAGTCTACATTCCCAGCAACAGTGGAGAAGGGTTCCTTTTTCCCCACAGCCCCACCAGCATTTATTATTGGTTGATTTCTTGATAGCAGTCATTCTTTCAGGAATGACATGTAATCTCAGCATAGTTTTAATTTGCATTTTTGAATGACCCATGATATAGAACATTTTTTCATATATTTACTTGCCATTTCTATTTCTTCATCTGAGAAGTGTCTTTTCATTTCAGATTTCCATTTTGGATTGTGTCTTCAAATTTGGGAGTTCTGATTTATTTGAGTTATTTTTGTATATTTTAATTCTTTGATGGATAGCTGGTAAAAATTGTTTCCCTTATTGTGCAAAAGCTTTTTAAGAAGATAAAATCCTAGTTGTTGATTCTTTATAGTATTTCCTATGTGATCTGGGTTTTTTTCAAGTCTTTGCATACCCCTCTGTCCTCAAGTGTTCTACCTATTCTCTCTTCCAGCAGATTTAGTGTTTCCATTTTAATATTTAGATCTTTGAGCCATTTCAATTTTAGATCAGTGTATGGTGAAAGATATAGATCTATTTTCAGTCTTTGTCCTATGGAAAGCCAGTTTTTCTAGCACCATTTAATAAAGAGTCTATCTTTTTTCCAGTGAAAGGGCTTGGCTTCTTTGTCACAGATTAGGTGGCTGGGTATGTCTGGAATTGTTTTTGCATCTTGTACTCTGTTCCATTGATCCTCAGGTCTGTTCTGCCAGTACCATGCTATTTTTATCACAATAGCTTTGTAGTATATTTTCAGGTCAGCAATTGTCTCTGCCTTGCCTTCGTTGCTCAGAATTGTCTTTGTTATTCTCCATCTCTTCTAGTTCCAAATGAATTTTAGGATTGTTTTCTGTAGTTTTGTGAGATATGCTGTTGGAATTTAGATTGAGATTACATGAAATCTGTTTAACAGTTTTGGAAGTCTGGTTATTTTCACTACATTGGTTTTTCTTATCCAAGAATAAATCATATCTTTCCATTTTCTTTTTAAAAAATTGATCTTATTGGTACATTTTATGTATACATCATGATCACAATCAACATTGACAGTTTTTACCAGTATGTGTCATGACTTCATTCTCATTTTTTCCTATATCTTTCCATTTTCTGATATCCTTTTCAGTCTCCTTTTTTAGAGTATTGTTGTTTTCAGCTTAAAGATCTTTTATTTTCTTTGCTAGATTAATTCCTAAGTATTTAATTATTTTGGATGCTCTTAAGAAAGGGGTTGTTTCTCTAATTTTTGTATCAGTGAGTTTGTTTTTTATTTACCGGAAGCCTTCCGATTTTGGAGTATTGACTTATTATTCAACCTCACCACTGAATTTGGTTATCAAATCTAGACATCTTTTGGTGGAGATTTTAGGTTTTTTTGTGTAGAGCATCGTGTCATCTGTAAATAGTAATTTCTTTCTTTCCTGTACTCTTCCCCTTTTTTTCTTTCTCTTGTCTGATTGCTCTAGCTAGTGTTTCCATAACTATATTGAACACAAATGATGATAGGAGACATCTTTGTCTTGTTCCTGATTTTAGAGTGAAAGCTTTCAGTTTTTGTCCATTTAGTATGATGTTGGTTGTTGATTTTTTCATAGGTGGTTTTTTTATCAGATTGAAATAAAGACCATCTATACCTATTTTTTTAGGCTTTTATTTTTATCATGAATGGATGTTAGACCTTGTCAAACACTTTTTTTGCATCTGTTGAGATGATTATATAGTTTTTGTCCTTGACTATGTTAATATACTTCATTAAGTTCATTGATTTGCATATTTGAACCATCCCTACATCCCCAGGAAGACTCTAACTTGGTCAGAGTATATAACCTTTTGGATGATTTGCTGCAATGTTTGCCAGTATCTTATTGAGAATTTTTTATTCTTCATATGTTCATTAGGAAGATTGGCCTGTAATTCTCTTTTTTGATTGGATCCTTCTCTGGTTTTGGAATCAGGGTAATGCTTGCTTCTGGGGATGAATTGGGGAGTATTACTTCTCTTTCAGTTCCATTAAAAAAAGTTTGAGAAGTAACAGAATTAGATCTTCTCTCAATTTCTTGTAAAATTCAGTAGTGAACCCATCATGGCTTGGGCTTTTCTTTGTTGGTAAGTTTTTAATTACATCTTCAATTTCATTCACTGATACTGATTTATTTAGCATTTGTATATGTTCTTGATTATGTCTTGATAATTCATATGCAACAAATATGTCCTTAATATAGTAATTTTACCATTATGAGAGAAGATTTAAAAGGGGCTAATAGGAAAACAGAAATAAAGAAAGAGGAAGAGATCAGTAGCAAGGCTGGAAGACAAACTTTAGGAATATGGTGAAGAAGATAGTTTGAAAAGAGAAAAAGAAAAAATAAAATCAAGAATAGAACAGAACAAGAAAAAAAAACTAGAAACCATATTCAAGCATTTAAAAGAAAACAAAAACCAGAAAGGAGGAAAAATCAAAAAAAGAAAGCCAAAGATGTCCAATTCAAGGTGTATCTCCACTGTCACTGATAAATATAGGCAAACAGAATCTAGCGTCTAATCACTTAATCCCAACAATCCAGCCACAGCTTCATGGAGTGGTAGTTAATAATCCCAGCCAGTTTGCCCCTTTAGTTTCTATGAAATTCAGGCTAGTTTCTGTCTTTGAGGCTGTAACAGGATTCCTTGAGGCCAGGACAGTCTGTGTGCTTCCTCCTGGCTTGAACTCTGGGCTTTGATCTCCTGCTCATTGAGCTCAGCAGCCACACTGAGACACCGGGAGCTACTGAGTTCTGAGTTCTTCAAGATGACTACCAGTTAATCGCACTCTCCTCAAGGATGTGTGAACCTGGATAACTCACCAACCTCTGCTGTAGCAGACACCTCTGCTCAGTTTTGGCTGGCTAGAGTGGCACAGGCTTCTTGGCCCTCTATAGTTCAGCTGTGTTACATTGGATATAATACAACAAGGTGAGTTCACTTCCAGCCAAAGTCAAGTGACTTCAACTAAATTTTTTCCTTTTAAATTGACCATTTGTTCTCTTCAACAAAGTTAGATGCATGTCCTCATTGTACAGTCCTGCTTGATTCTTGTTATCAGCAGGTGTCGCAAGGCCTACTCAGCTCCCTCCTTCTCATGTTTGTAATAAATACTGGATGTCCTGGGAGTACTTTGTCTTTGCTGCTCAGAGCAACTCAGATCAGCCCAAGACTCAGTTTCTCTCAAGTCTCCGTCTCCATGTCTTTATTTTCCTCTTTTCTATCATACAGATGATGTACTGGCTTACAGTATGTGCTGGGGATCTCACTGATGTCTCATATGCACTTCCACTGCTTTTTCTCCACTGGTATGTTTCATTGTGGAGACCTCTGGGTCATCTGCAGTCACTATGTACCTGCAGGTGCAGCTTGCTGTTCCCTCACTGAGAGAGCACTGCTTGCCACCTCCTTCCTCTTCATTACAGTCTCTCTTTTCACTCTCCTTGTGGACTCCAGTTCTTGCCTCACATCCTTCCTGGTTCCTGGGTACTCACTTCCCTCCTTCTTCTTCTATTTGCATAGCTATATTCCAGTATCAAAACTCCAAATTTCAGAGAGGCTCTTTGTCTGCTGTTCACCACTCCATCATCTTGCTGGAAGTCCTCCAGCCATTAGTTTTTCATAGTTGATTTTTATCAAATTGAGAGAAAGAACTCATGACAATTTTATTAAGTGGTTTTATTATTAGTTGAAATTTGTTATTATGATAGTTAGGATTTTTTTTTTCTTTTTCTTTTTTTTTTTTTTTTTTTTTGCAACAGGGTCTCGCTTTGTAGTTCAGGCTGGCCCTGAGCTCAGCCTCAAACTCACATCACAGCAATCCTCCTGCCTCTGCCTCCCGAGTGCTGGGATGACAGGCGTGAGCCGCCACGCCCGGCA
The DNA here is from genome assembly GCA_004026965.1 of Petromus typicus. Taxonomy (NCBI): domain Eukaryota; kingdom Metazoa; phylum Chordata; class Mammalia; order Rodentia; family Petromuridae; genus Petromus; species Petromus typicus. The sequence continues at coordinate 12,773 of PVIR01002236.1, forward strand.
CTGTGTTATGTGGTACTGATTGCTGCTGGGCGTGAGTCTCCATGCCCAGTATGGTATATGGTTACCGGGGATCGAACCCGGGCCCTTGCGCTTGCAAGACAGGCGCCATAACCACTGAGCTAAATCCCCAGCCCTGATATTTAGGATTTTTACATTAATGTTCATTATAGGTATTGGCTTATATTTCTCTTTTTTGGCTGGGTCCTTTTCTTGTCTTGAAATGAGGGTAATGCCAACTTCTGGGAATACCTTTTGTAGTACTGCTTCATATTTCATTTTATTAGAATTAGAGGAGTAATGCATTAAATTTTCTGTAATGTTCTTATAGAATTTGGCAATGGATCTATTGAGTCCTTGGCCTTTCTTAGTTGGCAGTTTTCTTTCTACTTCAATTTCATTGGCTAGTACTGGGTCATTCAGGATTATTCTATTTTCTTGATTCAGCTTTGCCAGTTCATATTTGTACAGGAATCTTGAATTTTCCATTTTATTAGAGATTCTTAAAATAGTGATGATCTTCTTCTGGATTTTGGCAGAATCCATAGTGATTCCACCATTTTTATTTCTAACTCTGAGCTCAGCCTTGAACTCACAGCAATCCTCCTGCCTCTGCCTCCCAAACTAGGATTACGGGTGTATGCCGCCACACCCAGTACTGTGATATGTAGTACTGATTGCCGGTGGGTGTGAGTCACCATGCCCAGCATTGTTGTATGTGGTTACATAAGATGAAACCTGGGTCCTTGCACTTGTAAGGCTGGTGCCTGAACCACTGAGCTAAATCCCCAGCCCCCACTATTTTCATTTCTAATTACATGGATTTGGTCTTATTTTGCCAAGATTAACTAAAGGCTTGTGTATTTTGTTGTTTCAAAGAATAAAGTCTTTCATTCATTGATTCTCTTTATTTTTAATTTTCAATTTCATAGACCTTTTTTTTCTCTGATCTTTGTAATTTTCTTCTTTCCATTAGCTTTGGGCTTGTAATGTTGTTGGTTTTCTAGGACCTCAGCATGAATCATCTATCTCAGCCCACTGTTTTTCTGATGCAGGAATTCACTGCTATAAACTATCCTCTTAGGACTGCTTTCATTGAGTTCCCATAGGTTTTAGTATGTTATACTGACATTATAACTGATTTTAAGGACTGTCTAAATTCTTCTTTTATCTCTGATATATGTATTATTCCATAGATGTTTGCTTAATTTACATATATACAGATATAGGATATGCATAGTTTATCCCATCCAGTCTATAAATATCTTGGGTAGAGCTTCTGTTTTTAGTAAATCCTTTCAGCCACAACCAGAACTATTCTAATTCCTAGATACTCATTTAGCACCACACCTTTAATCCCAGTATCACAGTTAGATCCAGAAAGCTCTGAAAAGCTCCACCTATTGTACATGAGGCTTTGGGGGACATGATGACATAAGACATAACAGTAATCATGAATTCTTTTCTGGTGCTGCTTTTCATGAAAATACTTTTATCTCTTAGGCACTTTTGGAGGAATATTTTGTAGGATTCATAAGTCAGGGATGGAAGTTATTGTCTTCTAGTGATATAGGGTACCAAGTAGTCCAAATAAGGGAAAATAATCCAAACAAGGTAAACATTACATTTCTCACCCTACTAGATATCTAAAATGCAGGTTCATGTTCTAAAATCAAAGAATGAATTTTAGGAACAATGGAGGTTAAGAGTAGGGTATATTTATTGAAAGAAAGACAGCTCCTGACTGAAAGGGACAGGAAGGAACACAGAAAGTGAGCTGTTCAGAGCCCTATTTTCCATGGTGCATGGTTTATGGAGCAAAGCCACAAGATGAAGTGGGTACCAAGTGGGACAAAACTATAGCCAATTAATAAGATCCAATGGGAAATCACAAAGTGAAGGTAAAGTAGGATAAGCCTATGATCAAAAAATTAGATTACAAGTACTTTCACCCACATGGTATTGATTAAATGGGGATCAAATGGGAAAAGAAGTCATATAACTAGTATGCATGTACAACAAGGAAGTTCCAGAAAGGAAATGGGCTAGGGAGATTGATGCTTATTTAGAATATTGATTGCTACTGTTTTATCTCTAGGGGAAGTATGTGAGTGTAGTACTTTTTCTCTTTTTAGGATGCTAACCTTCAGTGAATGTGTCTCAATTGTCTTATCTATTGATTCCTGGAGGGTTGGCCCTGGCTAACTGCCTACAAGATATCTAATTAACTTAGCTGTCTACAGTTCTAGGACTTCAAGCATTTCATTCCAAGTCCTCTTGGCTTTGAAAGTTTGTATAGAGAAATTCTCTGTAATTCTAATGGGTTTACTTTTGTTTGTGATTAGTTATTTTGCTCTAATGTCTTTTAAGATTTTGTCTCTGTTACTGATTTTTGGCAATTTGAGTTTAATGTGGCTTAGAGAGGCTCTCTTTTGATCTTGGCTATTTGGGGTTTTATATGCATCTCTTTTGTTTTTGCTGGTAGATGAAAAAGGCATTCATCTCTCAGATCTGCTGTGGATGCTAGTACGAGCAGGCTGTAGCATTAGTATGAGGGCATCGATGTCTCAACTTTCAAATCTAGGGCTAGTCAGGTTGAACCTGGCCTCTGGTTTTGGTGTTAAAAACTATATCCTTTAGATTAAATCCCTCAAGTGGTTTTTATCCCTCCTTACTACAGCTCCATGATCACAGATGTCTCCCATGGCTGCCTCTTAACCTGTCATTGTGACAACATAACACTGAGAGCCCTGAAATGAACCTATACCTCAGCTACTCATGAGTTCTGGGTTCAATCTACCATTCCCTAGAACAGTATCCTACCAAACACTGCCTCCAAGGGATCTTGTAGGTGCTTGGATTGGCACCTGTCTGTTGACTGTCAAATGACCCATGATGCTAGAATCCCACTCTCAGTCTCACAGCTGGCACCAGTCCTTTCTCTCTAAAGTCCATGTTTCTCTCTGAAGCTGTGTAGTCCTCAGCTTTCACTCTGTCCCAGAAGATGTGATCTTTCTTTTGTTCAAGCCTTGCCCCAGAAGCTGGGGACAAAGTGCAAATTGTTAACTCCAGCCTCCTCTTTGGGTTCTGACTCTTCAGTGTCTCTATTTTAATTTTCCTGTCAGAAACTTCCTTGTTCCTGGAGATCTATTTCTCTTTTTTAATTCCTTTTTTTTCCCTGTGTCTACATTCTGAATCTTGGAGAAGCTGACTTTTTCCTACTTAGCACTCTGCCATTTCCCCCTCATCCTTGTAATTCCATTAGATTATTCTGTCTTGTGAAGCTCTGTTTTTAAGTACATCAACATTTAAAAGTGTAATATTCTCTTTGTCATTTGACTCCTTTATCATCATGACATGATCTTCTTTGCTGGCTACATTCTTTGCTTTAATGTCTAGTTCATATGATTAATATAAATACTCTAGTTCTCTTCAGATATTAGCATAGTTTTCTTCCTTTTGTTTCTAATCTTTTTGTCTTTATATTGAAAGTATATTTCTTGTCTGTAGTGTTTAGTTGATTTTGATAGTCTCTACCAGACAGTTTGACAATCTGTGGCTTTTAATTGAAGTTTTTGGACCCTTTACATGTAACATGATTATTGAAATGATTAGGGTTAAGAGATTTTCTTTGTCATTTGTTTAGTATTTTATCTAATTTTTGTTCTCTTTTCTCACCTTCTTTGCTTTCTTTTTCAGTATTGACAGTCATATTTGTTTTGCAGTGCCTCGGGTTTATAAACTTTCTGTCTGTTCTGATGTTTTCATAGTTATTTTTGGTTTCATAGCATATATAATAACAAAAATGTTATGTATTTACACATGTATTTACCTTCTCTGTTACTCTTTATTTCTTAGCTGTATGAATTCTCTAGATGTTCTTTATCAAGATGATGAACATCCTCTGCATTCATATATTTCTACCTGCTGTCGTTTTACTTTTTCTTGAAGGATATGCAATAACATCTTTTCTACTTTGGCTATGTTAATAATGCATTCTTTGTTTTTATACCTCTGAGAAATCTTTGTTTCATTTTCTTTTTACAAAGCTTTTGTAATATATAAATGCATCCTTTCAATACAGTGATATGCTGTGCACTCTTTATCTCACTTGCCCCATTGGTAGCATCTTTCGAGATTATAGGAGAACACAATAGCCCAGATGTTGACACAGACAAACTCAAGGTGTGCCAAATTTCTACCACATTGAAATTCTTTACCTTAAAAAGGTGAAAATTTTTATGTGATTATTTCCCATCTGTATAGTCTCCAGTACATTATATTGTTTTTCTTTTTTATTTTCTAATAAGATTTAACTGTTGTTTTCGGAGAGCCCTTTATATATTCAACTTATATGTCTTTTGAGTATGTGGTGTTCCAGGATTTCTTCTCAGTGTATTGCTCGTATTTTCATCCTGTTCTTAGGGTCTTTTTTAACAGGAAAAGATAATTTGAATATGGTTCAACTTACTTTTTAAAAATAGATCATGTTTTTGGTGGCAAATATTCGCAAAACCCTAAATTCTGAAGAATTGCTTCTTTTTCTTTCAAAAAGTTTTCTAGTTTTACATGTTTTTATATTCACAAGCCATGTGACAGTTTTGTATAGGGATGAAATTTATCTCCATATTAATTTTTTTTCTGTCTCCAGATGTTGGACTCCTTTAACATCATTTGTTGAAAAGTCTACACATTTTATTGCTCCACGGAACTGCTTGTACCCTTGTTTACAAAAATTAGCTCATAAAAATGGTTGGAGTATTTATAAATTGTTGTATATGGTGTTAATCTTGAAAATATGCTAAGTCAGTGAATAAAGATACAACAGGCCACATAGTATATGACTCAGTTTTTAGGAAATTTCCATAAATAGGAAAATCCATGTAACGCATAGATTACTGGTTGCCAGGACGAGTGTGAATAGAGAATAAAGAGTGACTGCTAACGAATATTAGATTCTTTTTGAGATGATCAAAATATGTCATTTATTATACTTTTAATGCTATACAACTATATTTTCTAAGTACCTCTTAAAGGAACAAATTTAAGCATTTGCGAATTGTAACTAAATGAAGCTGCTATTTTCTCAAAATCAATTGTGCATATTTTTATAGATCTGTTTCTAGGTTCTCAGTGGACAACTGCCCCTACCAGTCTCTTTGTAAATCATACTTCTCATGCCACTTTTTATGGTGTCAGCTGTGTGGATTCTCTAGATGTTCTTTATCAAGATGATGAACTTCCTCTGCATTCATAATTCCTTGGAATATTTCTTGAATGTGTATTGAATTTTATCAAATGTCTTGATATGGTATATTACATGATTTGCAAATGTTGAATTGGCCTTGGACACCTAAACAATATGCTTGTATTGTGAGTCCTATGATTTATTTTATACAATGGGTGTTTAAGTATACTTATTTTATTATAAGGTAAAGTCACATAAAATTTAGCATCTTAATCATTTTTAAAGTGCATCATTTAGTCACATTTAGTATATTTGAAATATTGTACTACCACCAAACCTAATTCCAGTACATTTGTATCACTCTGGAAAATCCATGTATTAATTACTGCAGGTACTGCTCCCATATTTTGCCCTTTCCCAGTCTCCTGGAAATCAGTAATATACTGTGTATCTGATATGTAAGTGACTGACATTTCATATAGATGGAACCATACCGTGCCTAATTCTTTGTTATTGGCCCTTATTTAAGCCTTTTTTAAAAAAAAATTGAATTCTTTATTGGTACATTTTACATATACATCACAATCACACTCAACATTGTGAATTTGTACCAGTATATGACATGAGATAGTTCTCATTTTTACTCATTTCCCTACCCACCCTATAACTCCCCCACCGCCTATATACGTATGCTTTCTTTTTATAAAGATCATGTTTTTTCTTTCTGCTCATTACTTTCCTCTGTCCCTTTAAGTCTCTTTAAAAGTTTGTCCACATCATAGTGTTTATTAGAGTGTCAATCCCTTTTAAGGCTGAATAATACTTCTCCTTTGAAAGTATCACAATTTATTTATTCATTCATCTGTTGATTAACATTTGAATTACTTCTACATTTTGGCTCATGTTAGCATTGCTGCTATACATATTTTTGTGCACCTATAATTGAATCCCTGTTTCCCATTCTTTTCATCATATAATTAGCAGATAATTTTCTATATAACATGGTAACAATATATTTATCTTTTTGAGAAACCATTCTATTGTTACTATTCCTGCCAACAATATACAAGAGTTCCATTTTCCCCACATCCTCACCAACAGTTTTTATTTTGTGTTTTTATCATGTGGGGAAGAAAAGTATATGTAGTGGTATCTCATTGGGATTTTGATTTGTACAATAGTAATACCTCAGTTCACAAATGCTTTTGTTCACCAACATTTCAACTTGCAAACAAGAATTTGGCAAAAATCTTAGTTCCATTTCTGAACTCCACAGTAGGAAATGAACATGACGGCAGACATCTTTTCAGGAATTATGGAATGAACTTAAGTTTGTGAAATGAAGCACCACTGTATTCCGTTAATGCTTAGTGATATTGAATGTCTTCATAACTTTAACCATGTACATAATTCAGTTGAAAGAAATATTTATATAAATCCTCTACCTGATTTTGATTTTATTGTTTGGGTTTTTTATGTGTTAGGTTGAAGAAGTTTTTTTTTTTTTTTTGAAACAAGGTCTCACTTTTTGTATTTCAGGCTGGCCCTGAGCTCAGCCTTGAACTCACAGCAATCCTCCTGCCTCTGCCTCCTAAGTGCTAGGATTATAGGAGTATGCCCAGCTATACATGTCCAGCACTGTGGTATGTGGTTCTGATTGCTCGTGGGCGTGAGTCTGGTGTCGACTGGGATCTGGGATCGAACCCAGATCCTTGCACTTGCAAGGCAGGTGCTGGACCCACTGAGCTAAATCCCCAACCCAAGAAAATTTTTTATATATTCTAGAATTATTCTTTTATGAGATAATGTGATTCAAAAATAGTTTTTCCCATTTTTATAAGTGGTCTTTTCAATTTTTGTTTTACTTGTACCAACAAAATTTTTATATAATAATGGGTTACTATATAATGTCCCTTACATGCATACATCTATAATGTATGTTAATCAGATTAAACATATTATCTCCTCTAAGCAGTTTATTTCTTTGCACAGAAGACTTTCAAAAATCTTAAAAAATCTTTACAATATATCATAATAATTGTTGTACATAGTTACCACACTGTGTAGTATCACATCAGAGTTTTTGTTCCTAAGTATAACTTATGACCCATTTATTAACTTTGCCCCATCCCTCTGTAGTTTTTCTGACAGACAGTCTCTCTTTGTAGTGCAGGCTGGCTGTGAAATTACTATGTATCCCAGGCTAGCCTCAAACTCATAGCAGTCCTCCTGCCTCTGCCTCCCGAGTGCTAGGATTATAGGCATGAACCACCACACCTGCATTGTGGTATGTGGTACTGGGGATTGAACTCAAGACCTTGCGTTTGCCAAGTAAGCACTGGAACCACTGAGCTAGATCCTCAGCTCCTGCCCCACCCCTCTTTGATCACTCTAGGTTCTAGCTGTTGATATCTACCTGTGTGTTCTTAACTTCTATGACATAAACCATTTTAGATTCCACACAGTTGAGATCATGTAGTATTTGTTCTTTTGTGTGAATTATTTCCCTTATCATAGTGATGTGCGGTTACATCACTATTGTTAAAATGAAAGAATTTCATTTTACTGGTTGTATAGTATTGTATTGTATATACAATAGCACCTCGTTTCATGAATGCTTCTGTTTGTAAATAATTCCGTTTCAAATTAATCATTTGGCAAAATTGTAGCTTCTGTTTACAAACTCTACATTGAATAATGAACAAAACTGTGGCCATCTGTCCCATATAAACACATATGTGACCATCTTCCCTGCTCTGACACAAGGACATGACTTCTCTAATTGAGATCACAGTCACAGACAGACCTGGGCACACCTGGTGTGATGCTTTTTGTGTGCTTCTTAGCACATCCAGTACTGCAGGGCATTATTCAATCCAGTGTGATTCCAAAGAAAATGCAGAGCAAGCGTGGTAGTAAATGAGAGTTGAGAGTGGTAATGACGACTGTGCAGAACAATAATGAAGCTAGGAAGAAAGTGCAGGGCAAGAGAGATAATAAAATTTTGAAGAAAATAACCACTGAATTGAAGAAGGAAATTATAGAAAAACATGAGCATGGTATTCTTGTGATTATTTTGGCCTCAGAGTACAAGATGGCAAAGCTGACAATCTTGACTGCTTTGAACGATACAGATGCCAGCAAAGGAGCTGATGTGGCAAAGGGAGTAATGATGTTGACCAAGCAGAGGACACAGGTGCTGGAAGAGGTGAAGCCTTTGGTGGTGTGGTTGAATGAGAAACAGCAGGCAGGTGACAGCGTCACTATGATCTGTGAAAAAGCCAGGAAATCACACGGTGACTTCCTGCAAGAAAACCTCTCTACAGGAGTAAGAAGTGATGAATTTAAAACCAGTAGAGGGTGGTGTGATAGCTTCCACGTGACCAGTGGCACCTGCGGTGCGAAGAGACGTGCTGAAGCTTCTGAAGAGGCCTCTGCAAAAGCCTATGACAAAGAATTCTCAGAATTCATGAAGGGAGAAGGATATTCACTCAGCAAGTGTTCAGCTGTGAGGAAACAGAGATCTTCTGACGAAGATGCCAAGCAGAACCTGCATTGCCCAGAAGTGAAAGGCACTGCTGGAGCTCAAGCCCACAAAGGACAGATTGACCTTTTCTTGAATGCGAACACCAGTGCCGTTCTGAAAATTAAGCCACTGTGGGTGTGCCAATCCCAGACCTCTTGTGTATTCAAGGAACAGCATGTGAGCAGGGCCAGGCTGTCTGTAGTGAGTGGAGGAAGCGTGCAAAAGAAGCCTGGGTCATGGGCAGTTTCTCATGGAGTGGCTGCCCACGGTGTTCATGCCCACCACTAAGAAATAGCTTTCTGACGGCCAGCTGATGAAAGCTGTCTTTTGATGGACGGTGTCCTGACAGCCTCCAGCCTTGGTGGATGACATGGGTGCTGAGTATGACTTCCTGAAGGTCAAGTTCCTGCCCCCCAAGATGATACCTCCTCCGCAGCCCATGGATCAGCAAGCGATCTCCAACTTCAAGAAGCTACCCAAAGGCGCTCTTCCCCAAGCATCTTAATGTCACTGGGGAGAGGTCCTTGATTCTGAGAGAGCTTTGGAGGAAACACTTAGGTGTCCCCAGCTGCATCAGCCTGATTGATAAAGCCTGGCAAACTGTTGTGGCTAGATCTTAACCTTGGGCTAAGGAATCTGCGGCCAAAATGTGTCACTGAATGTGACTGAAGGTCTGATGCATGAGCGGTGGCGGAGACTGTGTCCACTGGGCAAGAGTATGGGCCTGGGGGTTGATGGTGCAGACATGGAGGGGCTTTCTGAGGGTCGTAAAGAGGCGATGACAGAGGCAGAGCTTGCTGAACTGCAGAGTGACCCATAGAAGGTCCTTATTGAGGAACATTTCACTTAGGAAGAGTAAGGCAGGAGGAAGTTAGCAGTGATGTGATAAAAAGCCTTGTGGAAAAATGGAGTGAGTGCCAGGATTTCTCTGAGAAGCACCACGCAGTGTGACTGTAATGAACGGAAGATTGAATGTGATGAGCGATAACGTCTCTCGTTTCTGGAGGGTTAGGCAGCACAGGAAAAAGGAAATGACATTAGATTTTTTGTGAAAATTGATCGTGCATCTAAGAAACAAAGAAGAAAAGAAACCCCTGAAGGAGATTTCCTGAGTGTCATTTTTTTTGAGACAAGGTCTCGCTTTGTAGTTCAGGCTGGCCCTGAGCTCACTATGTAGCTGAGGCAAGCCTCATACTCAGCAATCCTCCTGCCTCTGCCCCCCCAAGTCCTGGTATTACAACAGTGAGCCACCTTGCAAGGCACTGTGGTATGTGACACCGATTCCTAATGGGTGTGAGTCCCCCCCCCAACATTATTGTATATGGTTACAGGGGATTGAACTTGAGACCTGGTGCTTGCAAGGTAGGTCCTGGAACCACTGAGCTAAACCTCCGGCCCTCTTGGGTGTCCTTTTGGAGGCACACTCCCTGCAAATATGAACGTCCTCCTCATCCATTTTTCTATCAATTCCAGAAGGTGCTTGGAGCAAGGTTGGCATTCTTTCTCTTCATGTTGTACTGTACTATACTTTGTTTTATGTAGTTGCCATTAAAAATAATCCATGTGGTTCAGAATAGATTATATTATGTATGTTGAGCCTTACTGGGGCATTTGACATGGTTTCAACCAATTCAGTTTGTGATGAGTCATGCAACAGTGAAGACTGTGAACTGAGGTGCTACTATATTTGTTACATTGTCTTTACAAATTCATCACCTGATCAATATTTCAATATTTCCTTTGTTTCTTTCTTATTATTATTATTTTTTTTTTGACATAGGGTCTCACTTTGTAGTCCAGGCTGGCCATGAGCTCACTATGTAGCCCAAGTTAGCCTCGAACTCACAGAGATCCTCTTATCTCTGCTTCCCCAATGCTGGTATTACAGGCGTGAGCCACCACACCCAGCATTGGCATATATAGTTGGATGGGATGGAACCAGGGTCCTTATGCTTGCAAGGCAGGCACCAGAACAACTGAGATAAATCCCTGGCCCTCCTTTTCTTGACTATTGTGAATAGTGCTGTTTTCCATATAGACACGTAGATGTGTCTTTGACATACTGATTTCATTTCCTTTAGATATATCTAGTGGGATTAATGGATGATATGATAAATTCTATGTTTTTTTTTGGGGGGGGGGTTTGAGACAGGGTCTCGCTTTGTGGTTCAGGCTGGCT
>PVIR01002236.1:23762-83402 GCA_004026965.1 Petromus typicus
CCTCCTGCCTCTGCCTCCCGAGTGCTGGGATGACAGGCATGAGCCACCACGCCCGGCACTGTGGTATGTGGTACTGGTTGCTGCTGGGTGTGGGTCTCCACACCCAGTATTGTTATGTGGTTACCGGGGAATCGAACCCGGGCCCTTGCGCTTGCAAGACAGGCGCCGGAACCACTGAGCTAACTCCCCGGCCCATAAATTCTATGTTCTTACTTTAGGAGGAACTTCTATCAGTTTTCCATAGTAGGCATACTAATGTACATTTCTGCCCAGTGTGTATCGGTTTCCTTTTTTCCATACTCCTCACCAAAACTTGTTAACTTTACCCTTTTTGATATTTTCCATTTTTATTGGATTGAGATGATAACTTATTTTGGTTTTTACTTAAATTTCCTAGATCATTGCTGATTTTTAGAATTTTTTCAAGACTTGTCATTTTAATCTCTCTTATTTTTAGAAATGTTGATTTAGATGTGTTATCCATATATAAGTTGAATTTTTTGTTTATTTTGTTTATTCATGATGTTTTGTAATTTTTTGCATATTCTAGATATCATTAGTCTATGATTCTCTTCTAATACCGTTACTATGCTATTTAGATTATTACAGTTTTATAGTATGTTTTAAGTCACAGTATAACACCTCTTGTTTTGCTCTTTTTATTCAAAATGATTTGGCTTTTGGGTATTTTGTCATTGTGTACACATTTTAGAATTATTTTTTCTAAACCATAAACAGAGGATATGTCTTCAATTTCTAGTGGTAAATTTTTTTTCAATTTCATCAATATTTTATAGTTTTTATTACATAGGCCTTTCACTCCTCTGGTTAAATTCTTGAATATTTTACTTTTTATAATTCATATGAATAAGTCTACTTCTCCCCATCCCATATCTCCCGGTACTATAGACTCAGTCAAGAGCCTTCATACATTTGCACTTTTTCTTATATTTTTTAAGACATCATCTTACTACATTTCCCATGGTAAGCTCAAACTTGATATCCTCCTCTTTTTCTCCTCCATAATACTGCAATAGCACAGGTTCACTACTGTCACTACCTTTCTTGCTTTCTTTCTCAGAGTATTCAGTGTTGCTTCTATACAGAAGCAGTATTATTTTTGTATGTTGGTTTTACAACCTGCAACTTTATAGTATTTATTTATTAGTTTGAATAGATTTTTTGATGGAGTTTGCAGGAGTTTTTATGTTTACTCTCTTGGTAGTATCCTTTGATGTATGAAAGTTTGTACTTTTGCTCATGCTACATATTTTTGTATTCAATAAATAATTTTTGACCTGCTCTATGATAGTTACGTTCCTATGAAATTATTTAATCTTTAAGGTTATTGTCTTTACGATTAGTGACATGGGTATATGGCACAGCTCAGTGCAGTGTTAATTATTCCCCTTCCCCCTCTGTTCTGTACTGTATTAAGTGCCTTGGAAAGTATGAATTATTCCATTCTGGCTGTCAGAAATGCTGTTATTAGTGGGCACTGGATGCTCTTCCTTCTAATCCTTTTGAATATTTTATTCCCTCATCCTGGTTTGTTGTCTCATATGCATTTAGTACTCTGTTAAATATTCAAGTGGGAACCCTTACAGATCTGCAGGATTTTCTTTCTGTGGTTACTTTAAATAACTCTCATATTCCCAGACTCTGAACTCTTTCTCCTCAACTCAACGTGTCTGCCAAACTCCAAGCTGGTTATTCTTTCTTATACTGCAGTTTGGAAAGTTAGCCCTAGCAATAAGCTGGGCCAACCTTTGGATTTATTCCATTTGTTTTGAAACCCTTTGTGATCCTTCAGTTTTGTCACCTAGTGTAGAGAATCTTGGAAACTATGTTTTATTAATTTTTGTCTTTTAAAAAAATTCATTTTGGGGGCCGGGGGTATAGCTCAGTGCTTCCGGCGCCTGTCTTGCAAGCGCAAGGGCCAGGGTTTGATCCCCCAATAACCACATAACAATATTGGGTGTGGAGACTCACCCCAGCAGCAACCAGTACCACATACCACAGTGCCGGGCGTGGGGGCTCACGCCTGTAATCCCAGCACTCAGGAGGCAGAGGCAGGAGGATTGCTGTGACATGAGTTGGAGGCTGAGCTCGGGGCCAGCCTGAACCACAAAGCGAGACTCTGTGTCAAAAAACCTTAAAAAAAATTCATTTTGGTTGTTTTAGGCTATTGTTTCATCTTAAAAATTGTAGAAGTATCTCAGAGAAATTTCTGTCTGCAAAACTTCTCTGAAACTATGCAGCCTCAAATTCTTTAGACATACCATCTTTGAAAGGTTAAATATAAAAATGTCTTTGGAAGATAAGTTGTCATTTTTGTTGTTGTTTTGTTCATATTTCAAATATATTCATTCAATTAAATGGAATATTTTGCCCTTCTCCCAGGTATCTCTCAAATTATTATTCTGTGTTGAATAGAAGCATGAAGAAATGAATTGTAGAGTGACATGATTGTTCCTAATATCTCTATCCTCCTAAGTTTAGATTAAGATTTATATATTCCAGTAGTTCCTGTTCTAGTTGTTTCTATTATAGTTCAATTGTCTATGAACCTAAACCCATAAAAAATCATTTTTACATGCATATTGTGAACCATGTTTTGAGATTCTCTTACATTTATGGCCTACTGACAGAAGCATTTTTTTTTTGTCAGTCTTCTTAAAATCAGATCTCTGACTGATCAGACAGACCTCTAATTTTTCAATACTTTTGACAGACGTGTTTGGGTTCACCACCCCCATGTTGTTCTATGTTCCAGTGTCACTTTGATAGTATCCCATTTCAGTTATTATCTTTCAAAACTAAATATCTCATTCATCCTTTTAAATTATTATTATCTTATGGCAGCCTTCTTTTCTCTACCTAATCATTTCAATTATTTTTTCTATTTCCCTTCTATCTTAACATATGGCCTCTGAGTTATATATAATATTCCTCATTATATCTCAAGTATTTATATAATAATATGGTGGAGAACAGTATCTTTATTTTGTGTTTCTTAATAACTAGTATTTGTAAAAAGTATTTTGGACCAAGCAATACATAATTTAATGCCTTTAGAAATATTCTGATGCTTTTTAAATCTCATCCAATTAACTCAGAGCTCATAACATCATGAGTTATTTGTATAATTGCTCACCAAATTTATGCCATCATCTACACAAAAATGTACCTTGATATTATAATTTACTTTATAAGTCTAGCTTTTACCATTTGTTATCAAGTTGTAAAGTTTAAATTCAAATGCCTTAAAGAATACCATAGTTAAATATGAGGGGTTCACAGACAATCCTGTATCTTCAGAATCTATTATATTTCTCTATTCTGCTTTTGATGAATAGTACAGAAAAAAATCTTAATTCATACAGGTAACTCTCAGTGGCAGTGAATTTTAACAGTTCATCATATAATAATAGATCATTTTTCAATTAACTAACCTAACGAATAAAAAAGTAGAAATAAACCTAAATTTAAATCATTGCTGTCTTTGACAAGTACTCATTTTAAAATAAAAATATAGGGGAAGTATTTAAACTTACAAGTGCCTAAGTGGTAATGCAATATTGCAATTTTTCACTTGTTTTTTTTACAAATTATTCTTATAACATGAGAAAGGTATAATTGAGCATATATGCACAGTCCTTACTGAATCCCAGGAAAGGCTTAGGTATATATATGCTGTAGAATTGTACATGTTTATAAAATATTATATGAGTAGAAATACATGGCCCTGAATTAAAAAAAGGACCTGTGATGATCCTGATCATCAACCTATTTAGAAGAATTTTAATTATTTAATATAAGAGAAGAATTTTTTTGAGATTTGAGCAAATATTGGCTAATTTGATAAAAGGAGTCAGTAGTCTTCATCTATATGTATTTAGTGTAAAACATATTAAGACCTATGTATGTGTGTTTCCTAATTTCTATTGCAGTTTTTAAAATTTTTAAATGATTTTTCAATTGAGTTTTGGTTGAACCCATAAAGTACTTTTGTATCCTCATGTTCTGAGGTGTACCTTTTGGAAACAATTGGAAATCTTTACTTAGCTTATTTACTCAGTAATGTTGATCTCTGAAAAAAAATCATGTACTTTTTAGTCAGGGATTATTTTCTTTTATAAGAACTATGATCCATTTTTCCAGTAGTATAAGGCAGTTGTTTCTATTGATTGTTTCACTTTAAAAAGACAAGTTGCATAGACTCTATAAGTATGCAGATTAAACTCCTTTGTATTTTTGTAGAGATCTTTAAGGAATGCTGGATATGAATGGGTATTTTGTGTACAGTTCCTCTATAGTTTTGTAGGGTGTCCAAAAACCGGGGCTAGTTATACCTTTATAAAGGGCAATATGGAATTCTCAACCACATTTCTTTAAAATTATTGCATAGACAGGACTCCAATTAGTGTAATTTTATGTAGTTTTTTACTTGGGATTTTAGAAATTACCAGTTGATTAGTATATCCATCTAACATGTGTATTTCATAAACTAATTTGAAAATTTCTTAAAACTCTGCCTAATCTCATCCAGATAACTCCTAAATCATACAATTTATTCTCTATAATCTCTTTTCATCTCTGACTGTATATCCTTTTCAGTATGCTCTCTCAAGTGGCTCTGTCACTTTTTTTTTTCTTTTTTTGAGACAGGGTCTTGCTTTGTAGTTCAGGCTGGCCTTGAGCCCACTATATAGCCCATGCTAACCTCAAACTCACAGCAATCCTCCTGCCTCTGCCTCCCAAGTGCTGGGATTACAGGCGTGAGCCACCATGCCCAGCACTGTGGTGTGTGGTACTGATTGCTGGTGGGTGTGAGTCACCTCAGCCGGCATTGTTGTATGTGGTTACCAGGAATTGAACCCCGGGTCCTTGTGCTTGCAAGGCAGGTGCCAGAACCACTGGGCTAAATCCCTGGCCCACTGTCACTTTCTTATGTCATGTCATGTCATGTGTCCAGAGCCATGTTCTCAACAAGACTGCATAAAATAATGCAGTCTTGTTATTCGTGATGCTGTAAGATTTCCATGGGAAAATTGTTTTGTGAAATTTCCACCAAAAATTTTAAAATTACAAACAAGTGTAAAGTACAGAATCATAAAATTAAGTATGAAACAGCATAATTCTATAAAACTGAAGATAAATTAGCATTTCAGAGAAGATTATGTTAGCAATGTCCTGTAATGTTGAATATGCAGTGCTTGACCACAGGCTTATAGTTTAGGGAATGAATTTTATGAGCACTATTAATAAGACCAGAAGACACTGCTAACTTTTTATAACAATGTTTACATTCTTGTTTGTGTTAAATCTATATAATGACTATATTCAGTTGAGTTTGTGAAGTATATCTTTTAATTCCAAGCATTTGTGTAAGCTTGAATATGCAAGTTATTTTTTAATCAGTAAACTCACAGAGGCTTTTCATTTTATATGAGCATTTTTTTAGAGACATTGGTTTGACCAATAACATGCACATTTTTACACAATTTTATTAATGCTAAATCAATGCTATAAAATAATTCTTAAAATATCTTGGCATTTTCCATTGTGAAACCAAGTGATTGGCTACAGAGCAAAGTGTAACTTTGCCTGATCAATGTTAGGGAAGTTCAGAAACATTAGAGCCATCTGAAAACTGAGAGATCATCTATCCCAGAAATACCATTTGCAAAGACACTAAACTCAGATAAACCAGTCAGATGTAAAATACTCAGACTGTCCCAAAAGGTTAAACTTGATGTAATATTATTATTATTATTATCATCATCATCCAAGAGATTATTAAATGAATGATCTTTTAAATCTTTTAATTTAAATCAACAAATAGCTGAAAGTAGTGATTTGAGAAAAGAATTAATAATACAGTACTTACCCAGACGCACATCAAATACTGGCTAAGTGTTAAAGCCTACTATTGAATCTGCAACTTTTTGCAATTGTCTTGTCATTGGACCATAGCAGTGTAATACAAAAGTAGATGTCAGTATGCTGGGATTTTAGGAAAACTGACAAGTAGAGGCTCCCTAAATATAGTTGAGCCTTCATTAAACATTTCAGTTCAAGCTGTTGCACCAAGTATCACTGTAGCTGCAGATAAATGACAGGAAATATGGTTTTGCTATTGTTTCTGAATGTTATTGATTGAGGAAAAAGTAACTGGAGGCAAAAGACGAACCAGACTCCTAAGCAGTGATTGTGATCTAAAGCTTATACCATTAAAGGTTTAAGAGTCTCAGTGCCAGGAATTACTTGTTAAATGTCTCCTCCATAATCTATTTAGACTGTTCTGCCTTTTGAGTGCTCCTTCATTTACCTTTCTTGAAGCAGTTGGTAAATACATCTTTTAAAACTTCTTACAGTAAACAATGATTATACATTATGTGTTTTCAACAACTGAGGGGTTCAGGTTCATTGGGTTTTTATTCTTTTTGTTAAGTATAATAATAATTGGCTCATACAAAGTATAAGGGATCTGGCTTTCCTTTACTTCTGAATCACCGGCAAGACAACCTTCTGCTTAAGTTTGAATCCCGCTTCCCCTAGTTCTCCTAGCAATGAAACAGGGAACACCAGCGAAGGACTCATGAGACTCCATCCAGATGAAGTAAAATCATTCCTCTAATTTTCTGGTGCAAACTCTACCTCAAGGGTTAGCAAATTTTCTGAAAGGGGTCAGAAAATAAATAATATGGGATTTTTGGACTTTAGGTTTCCATCACAAATACTATACTCTGCTGATTGGGTGAATGAATTTCAATAGACAAAGCACAAATAAATGAGCATGGTTGTATGATACTTGCTTATGCGCACAAGGCCTACGATTTCATTTCTAGCAGCATAAAAACAAGTAAACAAAGAATAAACCTACCAGTGCTGTATTTAAGAAACAAGAAGCAATATTTCCCCAAAGAATATATACAAATGTCCAACAAGCACATAAAAAGATGTATAGCATCATTATTCAGTAGGGAAATGCAAATCAAAATCACTTTATACATTACTAGCATGTCTGTAATTTTTCAAAATGGAAAATAAGTCTTGAGCAGGATTCAGAGAAATAGGAATCCTTATATATTGTTGGCTGGAGCATAAAATGGTACATAGGCATTGTGGAAAATAGCCTGTCAGTTCCTCCAAAAGCTAAACACAAGATTACTATATGATCCAGCCATTCTACTCTTAGGCATATATCCCTAAAAATTGAAAATGAATATTCAAATAAATACTTATACACAAATGTATGTAGCAGCATTATTCATAATAGTCAAAAAGTGGAATCAATGTAAATATCCATTACTAGGTAAATGGATAATTAAAATATATACTCATACAAAGGAGCATTAGTGACAAATAGGAATAGAGTACGAACATGTGCTATGAGGTTGATAAACTTTGAAAAAATTGCAAATGAAAGCAGACAAACACAATATATCATATATTGTATGATTTCATTTACCTGAAATATCCAGAATAAACATCCACATATACAGAAATCACATTAGTGTTTTCTAGGGACTGAAGTGGGAAGAGTGGATAAGAATAAGAAATTGCTGCTTAAAGGGCCTGAGTTTTCCCTCAGGAGTGATGAAAATGTTGTGAAATTAGTTACAAGTTTTTATATAATAGTATGAGTGCAGAAAATGTCATGTGGCTTGTGCAACATGCAGTGGTTATTCATGTTATGTGAAGATCACCTCAAAACATCAGTAGAGATGGGCACAATGGCTCATGCCTCTAGTCGCAGCTCTGAAGAAGCTAAGGCAGGTATATTCTCGCAAATTCGAAGCCAGCCTGTGCTATGTAGTAAGAAAAAGCCAGCTTGAACTACATGGTAAGACTCTGTCTCACAAGAAGAGAGTGAGAAAGGAAGGAAGGGAGGGAGAGAGAAGAAGAGAGGGGAGAGAGAGAGAGGAGTGAAAAAAAGAAAAGGAAGAGAACAAGGAAAAGAAACAATAGACACCTACCTAGATTAAACATAGCTTGCTTACCTCTATTCTACTTAATATACACATACCTTCCAAGCTCTATCTGTGAATTTGTCTCTCGTGTCATTGTGATCACTTGAGTATCTCGTGAAATAGTAAATTCTTTCATGGCCATGGTACAAGTTGACTACTAAGAACTGATAACACATAGAACACCAAACATTTCTCTTAGGTCTTGGTCAATAACTTCAGAATTTGTGATCTAAAGACAGAAGTAAAACCTATTACTGCTTGCCCTAATAAAACTGATTTATATATACATAAATACACACATACATATACATGTATAAATACATTGTTCAAGAAGAATTCTTTATGTAACCCATATGGCACTTTAAATGAAAGATATAAGTATTAATGAAGCCTTATAGATTGCCTTAGTTCCTTTTATCATGGCTGAAACAAAATACCCAACATGCAGAGTTAAAGGAGGAAAGGTTTATTTGGCTCACAGTTTGTAGTTTTCAATCCATAATCAGCTGGGTCCAAGGAAATGAGATCACAAAGGAGAAACAGATCATGGTGGGAAGAAGGTAGCAAAGCAACCAAGGGAGGACACAGCTCTTTCTATCCCTCATATCTGATCCAGGTTACTCAGGTTGGGTACCACTCATATCCTTAACTCTAGTGCCCTTGATCCTAGCTTTGCACCATCAGTTAATCTCAGAGGCACACACTCTAGATGCAGCTACCGCACAGAAAGCCCTGCCTATAACTGCATGAGGCTTTCAGGGAACATCTATACACGAGCTATAACACCAGTAAAATTCTTTATATAAATGTGACTTGTTTCTAATATAAGTAACAATCTTCAGAAGTACTTATATGTATATACTAAAGAGCAAAGGTTCTCAAGCTAAATCTAACTCACTGCCTGTTTTGTTTTGTTTTGGTTTTTTTGATAAATGTTTTATAATAGTAGCTTTATTGAAGTGTGATTCATAAAGGACAAAATTCACTCATTTGAGTTATACAGTAGAACAATTTTTAATGTATTGACAGAGTTGGGCAACTACCATCAAAATTAATTATAAAATAGTTTTGTCACCCCAACAAGAAATTATGCAGCCTTGTCTTTTTTTCCCATAATTCTCCCATCTCAGCAAACACTCTTCTACTTTCTGTATATTTGACTTTCTTTTATTTGGGGTGTTTTTTGTTTGTTTGTTTGTTTGTTTTGGTACTGAAGATTTAACTCAGTACCTTTCACTTGCAAAGGAGGCACCTGCACCCCAGCCCCTAGATTTAACTTTCTATAGGTGGACATTTTATATAGATGGAATCATATAATACACATCCTTTTGTGGTTTGTCTGCTGTGGTTGTTTTAACTTACTGTAAATGGCCCAGGCTAGTTTCAAACTTACAGTGATCTTCCTACCTCAGCTTCCTGAGTGCTGGGATTACAGGTGTGTACCATCACACCTGGTTAACGATCACGCATCTTGTATCATGCAGAAGCATCTAATACCTTCCTATGCCTGAATAATAATTCATTGTATGACTTTCACTTTTTATTTATCTACTCATCAGTTGATGGACATTTGGGTTGTTTCCATTTCTTGTTCATGACTAATTCTTCCATGAACATTCACATACAACATTGTTTGCATGATTTTATGAATTTATTTTTCTGTATATATACCCAGGAGTAGGATTATGGAAGATATGATAACTCCTTGTTTAACTTTCTATTAACCAACCACCAGCAGTTTATGAGAGTTCTAATTTCTCCACAATCTAGGCAACACATATTATTGTTAGCAAATAAAGTTCTATTGAAACATTGCCATAGCCTCTCATTTCCATATTGTCTATGGTTTCTTTTGCATTGCTACTGCTGAGTTGGGTAGTTATTCCAGAGACTATGAATCATGAAGCCTGAAACATTTGTTGAGCTGACCTTTACAAAAAAGTTTTGAAACTGCTTTTATGGATTTTCAGGGGGGAGGAGGCAATTATTAGTGATCAAATCTATGGGTATTCTTCCACTGAGGTACATCTCCCAGCCCTTATAATTTTCTAGTTTGAGACAAGTTTCCCTTGTTGGCCTGAACCTGAACTTTTGCCTCAGTCTCATGAGTAGCTAGATTTACAGGTGCACATCTTTGTGCCTACCTAAAGGTATTATTAAATGGAAGTTCGCTGTGTTTTGAACGTCACTTTAGTGAAGTTGGCTAATTAGAGGAATTCTGTTTGCACTGTTTGTATGCCTCTCTTATGTGGCCTACAGTTCCTTAAAACAAAGTGCCTGTATGACCAATATATTAGGTATATAAGTATACCTGCTAGACAGATTACATGATTTAAAAATGAGAAGATAATTTATTGTCAAGAAACATAGCAAAAATACCCCAAAATGAAAGTATAGTAGTAAACTGTTAAGTACCAGCAAAATGGAATATTCATATGAATATCATCCCACAGGGAAGTATGATTCAGTTGGTAAGTTAAAATGAGTTGAGGAGAAAGGTTGGAAGGAACAGAACTCATGGATAAGGCAGGTGCTAAGTCTTGGGATAATGTACAGTGCTCGTTTTTTTCCCCTAGAAATAGCTATAGCCAAGTGAACTCCGGGTTGTTTTGTACTAAGCTAGCCAAATATAGAATGCAATGGTTAGCGATATAGAAAGCTAGCTAGTGTATCAGTCACATTTCATTTGAGGAACAAATTTAATTTAAAGAAAAAAAGATTTCAAAATAGTGTTACAATGGCTCCCCGTAAAGTCAGGGGTGAAAGAATGCAAAAGCACTGTGTGTGCACACAGAGGATCCAGTCAAAAGTTGGAGACCTGGAGCTCACTGCTCAGTCCTGTGCGAGGCCATTGCAGGAAGCAGAAGTGTCTGCAGTGCAAGGCTGAGGAATCTAAACTGGGATCCTAGAGACAGACATTTAAAGCAATGGTGAAGAACAGAGCTTCTTGGAGAAGTCGAAGCAAGACTTCCTTTTTCTGCCTTTATTCCATCCAGGGTGCAAGCTTATTGATTGGTGCCACCCACAACCTCTTTAGTAAATCCATTATCCAGACACACCTAAAACTGCTAAACTAACCAGATAGACATTTGTTATTCAAGTTGGCATCACAATTAACTATCACAACCTGTATCAGGACCTTTTTCTTTTTTGATGTGGTAAAAGCATCAGGCATGAAGTGTTCCATCGTGGTAGGGATGCAATGAGTGGAAGGAACAGTAGAATATGAGTTAGTAATGCACAAACTTAATTTTTGGGGCCCTCGAGTAGTTTTATTTCCCATTAATTGCTTTTATACGAATAGCATTAAATGTTCTAGAAAACATTAAACAGCTATTAAGGATTCTTGTACTTCAGCAAGGGAGGGGTTAAGGAGCCTTGGCTAGAAGTTATTTTGGTCCTGTGTGGCCACACAAATGTGTAGCTTAGCAACTGTATTCTACAAGGCACATTAGTGCTGCTTTGTGTGATTATATAGTGATGCTTGTTTTGAGCAGGGCCAATTTCATTATAGAGAAGCTTTGTTCCTGGAGGATATGTTAATCAAGGTGTCCCAGGGACAGAGTTCTGCCTTAAATTTATTGAATGAAATCACAGACCTAGGGTAAGGAGCAAGCCAATTAAACATATAGTGCCTGGCTTCCCTGTTAGAAATTAACTGATGAAAAGATCTCTGAAGCCAACAAAAGGGGAGATGGAATAATTTGATAAAGCTCCTAACATATCTGAACTCTGAAACTATCACTAGATCAAAACAACATGTGTACACATATTCAAAAACTGTTTGAGTGACCGACGTGGAATGCTTTCTCTTCCTCTCTTGTACTACAAGTATACTTGTACTTCTGGTATAGAATGAATTAAGGCCACATTAAAAATTGTAGTCTACGAATCATTCATCAGATCATGAAAGGTCATGTTCTTCAGAATCTGAGTCTGAGTCCTTAAATAAGTAATATCTGTATCTGTGATCAGTAAGTTATTACAGAATAGGGAATTAATACCAGTGTATGTCATCAATAACTTACTTTAAAATCAGACATAGTGGGGCTGTAAGTGAATATACTAATGTCGCAATGAAAAGTTTAAGCAAAGCAATGGAATATTCCTTATTCAATTAAAAAGGGATGGTTTCCTGAAAGAATTGGAAATCTTGGAATAGCATAAGAGATGTCTGGTGATTCTTGCCAGGGAATACAATCTGGTTGTTTCTTTGAAAAACCAGAGGTAGTAGCAGAATCAACAAGCAAAAGTATTTATGATACCAGCAGAGACACGAGGTGATGAAGTGATCTCAGATTCCTTGGAGCATGTTTTTCGAATGAATGCTCTAGACCAGCTGTCTCTATTTTCTTTCCATCCGTGGTCACCGTGCTCCTAAAACCACTGCCATGGTAATTTCAGGCCAAATTCCAAAAGCTGGGAACTCTTGCTCAATTCTTGCTCTTCATGTATTTGATACACTTTCTCAAACTATTCTTTGGTCTCTGTAGTATTAGACCATCTTAACTTTTCCTGTTTTTCTTTTGTTTTGGTTAACATTCCATCTGAATCCTTCTTTGTATTCTTCACTTTTAAGATGTGTCTACTTTTCAAGTTGAACTTTTAGAATCTCTTCTAATAGCTTTAGAAGGGAGTAGTATCATTTACTGGTATAGTTTACCATCCCAGGTAACTGATCGGAAATCCTTCCTAAATGAAGAGGGGACATTCAAGGAAGAGAAGCACTTTATAATTTGATAAATGTCAAAACTAAGATATTAATGTGGAATCTAACATGAGCTTAGGGCTTACCGGGCCTGTTTTCAAAACTTTGAGATGTTGTTTTTGTTTTTTAGTTTTTTGAGACATGGTCTCCCCTTGTAGTTCAGGCTGGTTCTGAACTCAGCCTTGAGTTCAGCAATCCTCCTGCCTCTGCCTCCTGAGTGCTGGAATTACTGGCATGAGTCACCACACCCAGCATTGTGGTATGTGGTACTGATTACTGGTGGGCATAAGTCACCATACTCAACATTGTTGTATGTGTTTACTGGGGATCTAACTAGGGACCTTGCACTTGCAAGGTAGGCTAAATCCCTGGCCCACCTTTAGATGTTTTGGCAATTTGCATTTTGGTTTTTAAGACAGAGTGTGTGTAGTTCAGACCATATAGTCCAGGCTGGCCTCACACTTGTGGTGACCCTTTACCTCTGTCTCCTGAGTGCTGCAATTGTAGGTATGCACCAAGTTTGTTCTGTTAACCTGTCTTGAGCATCTTACAGACCTTTTGGCTTGTCATTATAATGACTACTTAACTAAATAATTTAGCCTTTCACAAACACTAATAGCTCAGATTTGTGTTGGACACAAGTTTGTTGATGAAAATATGCAAATGTGACCTACTAATAGAAACTATGCTGAGAGGACTCTTAAATCCCCTTGTGTCAAAATCTGTGTGAGAGAGAAAGAGTGAAATGAATGTGTTTAGAGCTTTCTTTTTACCCATTAAGTTGCATAGCTACATCATTTATTTAATCCTATTTCAGTTGGAAGCACACTAATCGATAAGAGTATACTGTGCATGACCAAGTCAGGGACCAGAACAGCCTGCTGCCAGGAGCCCCCCCATTGCATGTAGCATACCTAAGACTATTTGGGCCCCAAAGTGTTGCAAAACCAAGGATGAATCACCTGCCAAACATTTTTTGTTGTCATTGCTCTCAGATTCATATGCTTTTACAGAATAAAGTTTTCACATTAACCAGTGTCTGGTTGTGTTCTCTGAATATGTGGAGAAAGACTTGTCAGTGGCCTGCTGCCCACCAGGCATATTGAACCAGACCCTGGGCACTAGTGGTTCAGCTACAGTTCAAAGTGCTTTGTGTCATTTCTTGGCTGAATTTTACAGTTTAGCTGCCATTAATTTTATGATTTATTTTATTTACTTAACAAAGACTCTAAATTGTCTATTATTTTCACACATATTCCTCCTAAGCAGCCAAATGAAGTAGGCGTGATAGGTGAAACACACTGCTTTGCTCTCATGTGAATAAAATATTGCCCCTGCAGAAGATATATGTTCTGTTTAACTTGTTCCAGGGAAGGGCTTCGTCGTTTACACTTTTTTACTTTTCATTATAGAAAAATCAAACATATGCACAGATGTATTAAGATAATGTATGTCTAGAACACAAGACATTAACAAGTATCACTCCATGTTCATTTTGAATTTACAAAATTGAAAAATGCATTATATTTAAGGAGTTAATAGAATCTGGAGGTACTTTAGGAAGTCTTGGCAATAGAAATAAGAAAATTCATAATGGAAATATATATTAGCATTGAGTCCTTTTTAAAATTCTTTGCTTACTTAGTTTTCACAAAAGCGAATTTTATGAGTGGCATATTATTATAATTTTACACATAAGAAAGTGGTCTAAAACACAGAGAGGTAAAGTAATAGGCCTAATTTATCCGGCTCATGTATGGCCAAGGTCACAGTTGTTCTCGGGAGCCTGGCTGTGTTTCACCATAAGGGGGATAAGAGAGAAACAAATACACTACTAAACTAAACCTGTATTTAATGAAGATGCCAGGAGGAAAATAGTAACTTTTTTAAAAAATTGAGTAGCATATCATTTTAGAGCCACTTCTGTTTTCACAAAATACAAAGCATACCTGTAGATTGAAGGAAAATTCAAATAACATGCAGCCTGCATTTCATGACATTAGTTCATTGTTCTCTGTTCAGCTTCTTTACCTATAAGTAGCAGGAAACTCAACTCAAAAATGAGTTCAAAAATAAGATTTTGTGCTGGGGAAGGTGGCACATGTATGTAATCCCAGTAGTTGGGTGACTGAGACAGGACAATCACCATGAGTTATAGGCCAGTCTGGACTATATAGTACATTCAAGACCAGCCTCAACTACACCTAGTGAGACCTATCTCACCCAATCTCTTTGCTATGTTGTATAATACCCTGGTCAGATAGTACCAGAGTCGAGAAATTCCAAGTCACCTTACCATCTCTTGTGCGTCATCTTTTTCATTTAAATTTACCATATAATGGTGGAAAGATTTTGCTGCTGCTTCAGGTATTATGTCCCTGTGTGCATAATTAATATGTCAAGGCTTCCCACGATGACACCCACATCCAGAGATTCACTAGGACGACTCATGAGTAGCACTCATAGCTATGAATTATTACAGCTAAAAGATGAAGAATTAAGACTCAAAAGCAAAAAGGTACAGTGGGCTGTCTAATGCAATGCAGGCATCATCTTCCAAAGGTCTTATATCAGTAGATTCACATAGGGGACAATTAATTCCTGAGCAACAAAATCACACCAACATGTGTGCTATATTTATGCTTATTGAAGCCCATGGAGACTCAGCACTCATCCTTTTCACTGAGTTTAGCCAGGTAGTATATACCACAATCTTAGACCTACCAAAACAAAAGTAGGTGTTGCAAGTGATTACACTGTATAAATGCTCCAGGTACAGGGAGCCGCTCTTCAGTTAGGGAATGGAGGAACACATCCAAAACCAAATTCAGAGATGCCAGCCTAAGGTTTAACTTGTAGGCAGACTTTTGCAGGTGTACCAGTAGCAGCCTGCTGTGGTAACTTTTCTGCACTAGTTGTAAAAGCCTTTCTTTGAAGTAAACTACCTTCAGGATAAGCTGCCTTTTGTTTATACTGGACCACTTCCTCAGACCCTAGATGAAAGAAAATTTAAAGATTTACTGTCTGGTATTTTCAGATGAGGTTTAGCATCAAGGAAAGAGCAAGAAGGCTGATGTGAAGTGCAGATTGGCTGCTGGGTGGAGAAAACCAGTAGCCTCTGTCAAAACATCTTTATGTAGATCTTGGTAAGGAGTTTACTGCTTCAACTTATCCTTGCTGCATTTATTTGGTCAACAGTTATTTACTGAATGCTTTTCACATAGAAACGCTTAGGTTGGCATCTGAATAAAGAACAGTGGTTAAAAAGGAAACAGTAAACAGGAGAGATTCTGGTCGGCAGAAATTGACATAAAAAACAGGCTATATTCCAAAGACTAAAAGACTGATATGACAGGCACAGAAAGCACAGAGAAAAATGCTTTAAAGAAGCAGGTATGAAATGTTCGATGGACTACAGTATATCATATTAGTGAGGATTTTGGCCTTTAGATTAATAGTGATGGAAAACTGTTGATGGGTTTTAAATAGGAGATATTGTGATTAACTTCATATTTAAAGTTAATTAAGATCTTTATTCAGAAATCATTGAAACTCACAAGAAATGTAAAGATAATAGAGAACGTTCCAGTGTGGTTTTAAACCACATTTCCCCAGTGATGGTAACTTAAATAATTACAGCACAATTATCAAAATTAGAAACCCGACATTGATACAGTACTATTAATTAAACTGCAGATCTTTAAAAAAAAAAAAACAGGAGTTATGAATTTTAAAAAAGGTCCCTGTAGCTACAGTGTAGAGGATACCTTAGGTGACTAAAGTAAATGTAAGGAGATAGTCAGGAAGCTATTGCAGTAGGTGAAGTGAGGTGAGGCTAAGCTGTTGGTAGATAAGATGCTGAAAATGATTTTCAGTAGATATATGGAAGATAAAGAGGACTGGGTAACTCAGGGGGTGGAATACTGAGAGAGAAAAGCCAATGGTGGCTTTTAGGTTTGTGGCCTGGAGAACATCATAGCACTTGGTGTTATTTGCTGAGATAAGGATTAGGTTCATGTACATGTGGAGATTTAAAGCTCTCTCTTAGATATCCAGGTAGATTTCTTGAGTACAAAAGTGGATATGAAAATCTAGAGCTCAGGAGAGAGCTACATAATATTCTATGAATGGATACATATTGACATATTTAATAGTCCTTTCCTGTTGGGCATCAGTACTTTCCTAGAATTTTTCTAATGCAACCAGTGTTGTAATAAACATAATTGTAGCTAAATCTTTGTGTATACTTAATTATTTCCTTGGGATAAATTCCCAGGAGGTAAATTTCTGAGCCAAAGAATGTGTAATTTATTTAATACTAATTTGTTATGCATTGAAAGCATTTCCCTTCTATATGATTCTCTACATTATTAGACACATAATCTGAGGTCTCATGAGCTGTTTGTAGACTACTTGAAGTTCTTTTTTATTATAGTACTACTGCTAAACACAAAGCGATACCATAGACAGGTGCTGTGGTTTGCACGTGGCTTGTCATCCAAGCCCTCAGGTGTTAGAAGTTTGATCCTTCCTTAGGACAGTGTTAAGAGATGATGTGACCCTTAAGAGGTAGGCTTAGTGCGAGGTTGTTAGGTCGTGGGGTTGCCTCTTCAGCTGGGATTTTGTTCCCCTGAGATCTCAGTTTGTCTCTAGTTTCTTGTCTTAGCACATGATCATTCCCTTTTCCATCATGATATCTTCAACTATAATTTGACTGAGCCAAAGAAGCCTTCACTTAGAGCCAAATCAGTGGAGGTCCTTGATCGTAGACTTTCATCCTCCAAAACTGTGAGCTAAATAAACGTCCTATAGGACGTCCTATAGCACTCAGCCTTAAATGTTTCATTATAATAATGGAAAATGGACTAGTACATTTTCAAAAGCTTGTAGGGCCATTCATGGAATAAGTGTGTCTCCAGGCAAGAAACCAACTTCAGTAGTCTAAGCCAGGCAAGAATGCAGTGAATAATGATGAAGAGCTGAAAAAAATGTACAAGAGAAAATAGTATCAATTTCTGATACCTAAATATGTATAGTATGTAGTGATAGTTACCGTTTGAATGTACTCCTCACCAAATTTTAAAATTAAAAGAATTAGGCAAATTTCACATTTTAGGATAGTAAATTTTCATTTTTTGGTTTCATTTTATTTGCTGTGTACAGAATCAAAGCCAGTGCCTTGCACATTCTAGGCAAGTGCTGTATCACTGAGCTATATCCTCAGCCACTGAATCATTTGCTCTTTCTAGAAGGAAAGCATATTTAAGAAGTTACTCTTAGAAATTTTTCTAAAATTTCTTGCTTTCTGTGACTTCTGTACATTGGCCAGTGTAAGAGCTGTGTTCCATCTGACCGATTGTGGAGACTCCTGTGACTATATGGGAGGTCATTACAGCTCTAGTTTAGATCCAAGAAGCTCTGTGTTCAACAACACTTAAGATCTGTCTCGCTGCTGCCAGAGGATGGCCTGACATCTGTAGAATGAAGAACACATTCTTTGAAATGGATAACTGCAATATAGTAAAAAGAATATTAAATTTTTTTTAAATTTTTGAATAAAAGTACAGAAAAATTTAATTACAACTTTGCAGTAAGAAAATTAAAGTATACCAAGCATCACATCTAATCTAAAAAAATGATATATTTCATATATTGAAATTTTCAATTTCTGTTCACTTGGGGAGCACAATAAAAGCTTGAAAGAACAGCCCCCAAACTGAGACACAATATCTGTAACACTGTAATACTGATACAGAATTGTCACTTAGAATATATAAGGAATCTCTCAGATCACTTTAAAACACTATCTATTCCATCCTCATAAGCCAAATAAACAGGTCACGGATGTGTAAATATCATCCTTTCTCTGGTATGAGAAAATGGAATTATAAATGATTTGTAGCAGGAATAGTTAACATTGTGAAATAAAAAATATTTAAAAGGGAAGAGAGTTGTAGGGGTAAATAACGAGGGGAAAATGAATGTGGTAGTAATAAAGAAAAAAGGAAACAAATTATGTATATAGGGGGTGGGGGGATGCAGGGTGAGGGGAAAAGAGAAAAACTGAGAATCAAGTCGTGTCATATTCTGGTACAAACCCTCAACGTTAAATGTGATGATGATGTGTATTGATATTGTACCAATAAAGATTTAAAATATTTTTAAAAACACTATCTATCCTTAGAAAAAATGTTTTGAATAAGTATTTCTCAAGATGGAAACAAATGAGTGATGAAGAAACACAACAAGATTAGAATTTTGGCTAATAGGGGCTGGGGATTTAGCTCAATGGTTCCGGGCGCCTGTCTTACAAGCGCAAGGACCCGGGTTCGATCCCCGGTAACCACATACCTATACTGGGTGTGGAGACTCACGCCCAGCAGCAACCAGTACCACATACCACAGTGCTGGGTGTGGTGGCTCACGCCTGTAATCCCAGCACTCGGGAGGCAGAGGCAGGAGGATTGCTATGATGAGTTTGAGGCTGAGCTCAGAGCCAGCCTGAACTACAAAGTGAGACCCTGTCTCAAAAAACCTAAAAAAAAAAAAAAAGAATTTTGGCTAATAATCAGGAAAGTGCAAAATCATACCACAAAATTAACATTTCACTACTGTAATGTTTACAAAAATCATCAGATATGACAGTTCCAATTTGTTACTAAAACAAAGAACATTGAGACATTTTACAATATGGGTATAAATGGGTGCAACCACTTTGAAGAGCAGTATGACAATATCTGTTTACTTAAGCATATGTACAACCTGTGAACTAGCATTTATTTCTGGAGAGATTCTCTCACAACAAAGTAGAAGACATGCAAGTGAATGTATTTTTTTAAAGCACATAGTTTATGATAGCAAGAAATTAGAAACAGGGCTGGGGAGTTAGCTCAGTGGTTCCGGCGCCTGTCTTGCAAGCGCAAGGACCCGGGTTCGATTCCCGGTAACCACATACCATACTGGGCGTGGAGACTCACACTCAGCAGCAATCAGTACCACATACCACAGTGCCGGGCGTAGTGGCTCACGCCTATAATCCCAACCCTTGGGAGGCAGAGGCAGGAGGATTGCTGTGATGTGAGTTTGAGGCTGAGCTCAGGGCCAGCCTGAACCACAAAGTGAGCCCCTGTCTTAAAAAAAAAAGAAAAAAGAAAAAAGAAAAAGAAAGAAACAAATCTCTAGGGATAAGGAAATGAGTAAATAAATTATGGTGTATTTAAACAGTGGGATATTATCCATTAAAAGAAAATGAATGAGTTAGAGCTATATAAATCAGTATAGATGACTGTCACAAGCAATGCTGAGCAAGAAGACAAGTATATGAGGTATGATGAGAAATTACTTTGAGTTTTTATATTACAAAAGAAAATTTTGTAGTAAAAGACAAACTGCCATCCATCCCTCTGTAAGTACTCACCCTTGCTTGGAATACAGTCATTTCCATTATTCTTGCCACTTTGACAAGCAATTCTCGAAGTCTTCTTTCAGGAGTATCTGTGGTTGTATTGTGGCTACCTCACTATCTTAAATCAGTTCAAAACACTTACCTTTTATAGTCGTTTTGACTTTGGAGAAGAGCCAGAAGTCTCATGGTACAAGATCTGGTGAACTAGGTGGATGAGTACACACCATGATGTTTTTATTTCACAAAGATGTTTGTAAATGTTTGATCAAGAGGTGATCACAAACTACCATGTGAATTTGAATTTAAAAATGTATTACAGTAATAAATACATTACCACCAATCTCCCTCAAAATGCTTTTCCTTGTCCCAGTATTTTTGGTGATATACCTTTTATGTAATATGTTTGTTCTAATTTAAACATTACCATATTGTTGATTTCCATGTATGTGAACCTGAACATGTGCATATGCACACAATGGAATGCTTTACATAAAATTTAAAACTATCTTAATTGCATATATATCTTAATAATATATTCTTTATACTTATATGTGGAAATGCATAAGAGAAACAGGAAATTCAAGATGATTTTAAGCCACTGACACAAAATGGCACGGTGACCAGGGAAGAGATATACAATAATAATTCAACTGTGGCAATGTGTACTTATTTTGGTGGGCAGTGTAACATAAGAATTCGCTGTTATATTTTTTTTTTGCCTTTTTATAACTTTTAAACATTAAGAAAAGTGTTGTAAAAGACTATTATGTTGGATTTAAGAGTCGGGAGGAGACTAGCTTGCCACTAACGAACAATATGTCCTTAAGCAAGTAATTTCTCCAGAGACCATTGGGACAGCTTTTATGATTACAAAAATTGGGCTTATTTAATGTCATTGTCAGACTGTAACATGCACTTGCCAATGTTCTGTTTTTCTCATTTTCACCAAAATCATTAAAATCAAAACAAAAATTTTACAGGAAAATCACAAAATACTAATTCTCTGCCTCTCATTTAACCCAAATCTGACAACATTTGTTTAAAATGTTTATAGATCATTTTCCCCCTGAGTACCAGGATTTGTAGGTCCTAGGACTACACATGTTCTACAATTGTAGAACATGTGTAGGTACTAGGACTACTAGAACATGTGTAGGTACTAGGGCTACTAGAACCTATGTAGGTACAAGGACTACAAAGTTCCACATTATTGAAAACCAACTACCTATGCTTAAAAAGTAGTTAACTAAATTGTATAAGAGAAGAGTCAGTATTCACTATGGTGTCCCCACATTAACATAATTTAATGGGTGGCTGAAATAATTATGCTCAGTAGATACAAACACTATGATTTCTCAGATGTATCTATATCAACCATTTTGTGAACATTCTCTGTACTATGATGTTTCTTTTCAGCATTTATAAAAGTGATTCATTTGACGACATTTTTTTCAAAACTTGTTTCAGAAAAATGGTTCTTGTACCCTGTGTGATGATTAATTTCACTGAGTTTCTGTTACTTTTAATTGCTACTATCCTAAATTATATTTTAAACAGAATTTCTAATATTTTTT
This sequence comes from Petromus typicus, assembly GCA_004026965.1. Taxonomy (NCBI): domain Eukaryota; kingdom Metazoa; phylum Chordata; class Mammalia; order Rodentia; family Petromuridae; genus Petromus; species Petromus typicus. Next base: position 45,429 of record PVIR01002236.1, read on the forward strand.
ACTTTCTAATATGTCTTTGATGGAAAGTAGATAAGACTTGTGGTTGTTTCGCTTGTAACATAAAACTCAAAGTATCATAGAAGTCCAGACCTGGAAATACTTTTCCAAGAAGGCTAAGGTTATAATTTAATCATTATCCCATATGGCTATGAAACATTATTACAGGAGAATCCCAACCACTATTTCTATTCTCTCCAAGGCAAAGCTAGAAGAAATGGGCTTATACTGCATTAAGAATGTTGTTATATATAAAGAAGAAATGCTCAATAGTGATATTTATTCAATACTAGGCCAGTCAGCCAAGGGGAATAGCTGAATTTTAGTCTTGAAAAAAACCTTATGAAATAGATTAGACAGTCTTCTAATATGATTAGCTAGCAGATATGGTCTTCATGTAACTAAATGGCCTCTTAGGACTCCTTCTAAAATCTGAATTCTGTGAAAATAATTTAGATAAAACCTGTTGCCAAAATACTTATGTAATTATTAATACTTTTTAGAGTTGTATAACAAATTTGTAGTGAATAAGTACCAAATTGGCATAGACATCTAAAAACTCTAGAGCCTTTTTACCATGTTGTGATAGAATCTTTCTTGTTGATATTGTAATTAGTGTTTGGAATCTTATTCTAGAAAGTGAAACACGTGAGGATCAAAGGTTAAATGATATGTCCAAGGTGATAAACTAGTAGTTTTAGAATTAGAACCAAGGACTACAGTCCTACTCAGGGTTGCTAGCTTTTTAATGTCATCACCCCTGTGATCCTGGGCTTTGTGTTCTGGAGCTGCCCATAGTTTAGAATTTCTTTAAAAAGAAAAATTAAGATTTATTATATACATGTACAAATTTCCTATGATGAATGTGATCAATGACAACTACATACTAAAATAGAATGAAGTTAAAAAATAAATATCTTTGACCCGGCCATTGCCCTGCTAGGTATATACACAAAAGAATTAAAAGGCTCTTATCACAGTGACATATGTGCACCCATGTTTATAGCAGCCCAGTTTATGATTGCTACATCTTGGAAACAACCCAAGTGTCCATCAACTGGAGACTGGATAAAAAAGCTGTGGTTCTTCTACAGAATGGAGTACTACTCTGCCAAAAAAAATGATAAGTTTGAATCATTTCTACTTAAATGGACATACCTTGAGGATATCCTCATAAGTGAAATAAATAGGTCACAGATAGGTGATATATATCGCATCTTTTCTCTGGTATGAGAAAATTAAGATGTAAATGAGTCCTAGCATTGTGTGTTATATATTGTGAAATAGAAAATGCTCAATGTAAAATAAGGTGAAAGGGGACAATGTTGAGATTGTAACAAAAAAGTAAGGAAACAAATTTTATGTATATGGGGGCGTGGTAGGGTGGGTGGGGCTATGGGAAAAAATGAGAATTAAGTTATGTCTTATACTGGTACAAATCTCCATTATGGAGTGCAATCATGATGTGTATATTTAATGTACCAATAAAGATTAAAAATAAATAAATAAATAAATAAATAAATAAATATCTTTGCCCTGAGATAAACAAAGGTGAAAGCCATTGAAAACAGAATCAACAAGTATGTTTTTTACAAGCTAAAAATAAATAAATAAAACACCTTGTGAAACATCTTTAACTCCCAGGCGATTTGTTCTTTGCAACATGTTCTAGACCAATTTAAGGTTCAAATTTTGTTGTGTTATCAAATAGAAGTATAAGAAAATTAAAAAGTTTCAGAAACCATGGAATCCTGATTGCAGTTTTGACTGGGCCATGCTTTCCTCCCTGTAGACTGGCTGTGGGACTCCATTTGGGGACTCAACTCTTCACTTCTCTTAACAACAAAGGCCCCAGTGGTCCCACAAGCTGTGATGCTCCAGGGCAAAACTACACTAGGATCTTCATCTACATAATTCCTCAAGGACTATTGCCCACATCTGCCTTGCTCTCAGAGTCTTTTGTTACTCAAGATATACATAATAAAAAGTGTGGCAAGTGAGAGTTAGATATTGGCCTGGCTAGCCAGAGTAGCATGGATGAGGCCCAAGCTCAGCTTTCTCTCTAGGTCTCATTTCTATCCGTTTATTAATTGAATTGCATTGTGCTGTCGAACTCACAGGAGACTAAAACTTAACTGCAAAGGCTGTAGTTACATCCCCTTCCCCTGTTCCCTACAACCATTTATTTATTGACTATCTAGTATGCACCAGCCATTTTGCTGGAGGCTTTCTTTCTTTTCATCTTAGAAAGTTTTTCAAAACCCATATGTAAATTGGTTTTATCCTCAATATACACACAGAGAACCAGGCATGAAGAAATTAAATAATTACCAATTGCCACATTATAAATGAACCAGAATTCAAGGCCACATTTCCTGTGTTGACAATTTGGGAATTTTTCCTAGTTTACTATCCTACCTTTTGGAATGGAGTAGAAAGAACACTGGATAAATATTCAACATACTTGGAGCTTCCACTACTTTCTGTCTTGGTCAATTAACCTAATCAATCTATGCTTCAGCTTTGGTTTTTGTATTAGTGGAAAAGGATCATGTATTATTTATTTTAGGACACAGCTGTGGTGACACTATTTCCTAAACAGACTTAACTCTATGAATGGGAATAGATATGTATTGCTGCAATTATCAACATAGCTAGGTGTCTTATAGATAGTTGTCAGTACATAATTTATTCATCAAACAAATATTTATTGAATTCCTTAAAATATGCAAGGCACTATGTTATAGACTGGTGATTCAGTGGTGTGGAGCCAAAAAAAAAAATACAGTGAACTCCACCTTACAGTAGTTTATTGAAAGAGGAAAAATCACCAGTGAATGCAATTAGCACTAACAAATATCAGAAATTCCAACTGTGTTACATGCAACACGAGGAAGATGGTGCTGTGCAACCTTATGATAGGATGACTTGACTCAGTCGTGACCATGAAGGAGGCTTTATGTTTAGTCAGGGATCTGAAGGAAGTTGGAGTTATTTAGACAGAGAGAGGATAGGTAAGGTTCCTGGGCAGAGGGAACAGCCTGTCTATAATCCTTTGGTAGGAAGGAGCATGGGGCATTTGAACAAATGAAAGAGTCAGATATAGCTGGAACACAAAGAGGAAAAGCTAGAGAGTGGAGCAAGGGGAGGCCTAAGTGGTAGGTAGAAACTAAACTACACCAAAATTCACAGGATGTGTGAAGAACATGGTTAAATTTTAGCTAAGTTCAGCTTGTTTTATACATGATCAAAAAAGAAATGTCTTCATTTTATATTGTATGCTTATGTTTACCAAGTGATTTTATGTGGTTATGTGCCATCTACACCTCAACCAATTAAGAGTAAACATAGTTGGACATGTGAGTAATGAATGACATACAGGTATGAAAGGAAACAAAGAAGAAAATTCTATACATAAAGATAACAAAAATCTCTGATACTTAATATCCTAAAAGGATTTAACCTATTAAGTATGGAAAATTTTTAAATTAACATTTATTTTTGAACAAATATTGTAGGGTATACTCATAAAAAAGGAAAAATAATACCATATACGAGTGAAAGGTAAATACGACAGATTAATGTTGATAGAAGTAACAGAAGAAAATTGCCATGTGTTAGCGTAGTGTGGAAGAATATTACCAAGGTTTATTGGAATTGAATTTTACCCTGACTCTTTTGGTCTTGCTTTGTGGTTCAGGCTGGCCCTGAGCTCAGCCTCCAACTCACATCACAGCAATCCTCCTGCCTCTGCCTCCCGAGTGCTGGGATTACAGGTGTGAGCCACCACGCCCGGCACTGTGGTATGTGGTATTTGGTTGCTGCTGGGGTCCACACCCAGTATTGTTATGTGGTTACCAGGATTGAACCCAGGTCCTTGCTTGCAAGACAAGCGCCGGAACCACTGAGTTATATCCCCGGCCCACCCTGACTCTTGAGTAAGAAATGGATTACAGGAGAAGAAGACACTGGAAATCTCTACTGAGTCTCAAAATTATAAAGTATAATTTTAAATTTTGGTAAATTGAAAGGAAGAATTTGTTTTCTTAACCTTTTTTTCTATATTATCATAAATTTTCTACCAAAAGTAGCCTAAAAAGCCGATTGAAAAATTATTTCCTAGACCAGATTGTGTGTGTTCAACTAGCTGCCACTTCTAGTGCTATAGACTTTCAAAAAAACTTGAGAATTCCAAATCCAAGTGTCTAACATCCTAAATTTTTTGAGTGCCAACATGTTCGCCACAAGTGAAAAAGTCTACACCTAACCTCATATGACGGGTTATACTTAAAATGCAAGTACTTTTTTAAAAAAGTGTATAAAAATACTTGCAGGCTAAACATATAATCTATATACGAAACATTAATTTCACCAAAATTAATTTTGTTCCATGTTCAAAATATCTCATTTATACTTGGATCCCACCTCCAAAATGTCTCATTATATATATGCGAATATTGTGAAATCTTGACAAAATCCAAAAACACATCTAGTCCCAACTGTTTCAGATAATTGTAGAATCATGGGTGAGGAAACAGGCTCCTGTCATACACTAGGCCAAAGCTAATCACTGAAAGGGAATATTCAGCAACATATTGTTAAGAGAGAAGTAGTGGTAGAAAAAGACTTGATGTGTTACTGTAAGGAATGTGGTCTTTGGAATCAGAGTCCCTACCTTCTCTGTCTGATACTTCTAGGGACCCTAAATGGCTTATTTAGTATCTAACAGTTCCTGAACTGTAAAATAAAGCTGAGAAAAAAGACTTCTTTTAAAAATGGCATAAAAAATAAATGAGATTGGTAATAAAACTGTTTTATAGTAAAAAGGCTTTGAAAATTATGAAATTTAGTGCAGACATACATTGTTGACTCGATGGAATATACCAAACCAAATAGGATAGCCAGTGATATAAACTGGATTCACCTCAGACATGCATTTTAGCTTCCTTTAAAAAATTATACTTATTTTCTTAACTTTATTCTTATTGTTTGTATATTTATTGTATTTATATTGTGCTTTATCTAGTACAGGGAAAGAGTACAAAGTACAGCCAGTGAAAGGAGGAGTCCCATAAGGCAGACTGAGGGAGTTTTCCAAACATAAAACCCATTATCTTCAGGACACATTATCCTCTAACATCAATATTTGTGAGTACTCACCAGGTATTGCTAACCCCTGAAGCTCATGTAAGCTGTGGTGTTCAGATGCTTTATATAGGCTCGATTACAAAGACATGATTGTGTTATTGTCCATGTCACTGAACTCAGACTCTTCTAGGTTGACTGATGATAATTGCACCATTCAACACCTCCACTGTAAATTATGCCATTGGCCTTTCTGTTATAGTCAGCCTCTACCCAAAGACTCTCAGATATTTAGTAGTTTAAGCATGCTCTTGAAAAAAGTCAAATATGATTAGTAATCTTGCTGGAAAATACTGTGATAATAGGCCTGTCGAAGTACTCATGACTAGCCATGTAGGGTGTATTTTATCCTTTTCAAGACAAAGATAAACTAGGAGGCTATGCAAATAAGTGCCAAATGTTAACCAAGTCTTTAAAATCTGATTACTTTCCAATTGTTGATCAGATAGTCAGTAACTTTAACATTATTTAATATTGGCTATGGAGGCTTTTATCACAAGTACCATGACATTAAGTTTGTGGTAGTCCATTATTAAGTGCCATTCATTTCTCTCAGCTTTGAGCATTGTCAAAATGGACCTTTAGAAGGAGGAGGTAGTAGGACTAATGGTTCCTTCCTTCACTCAGTCTTATCTAATGGATCTTAATTCTACACTTTTTCAATATTCATCTTGGGCATTAGTAACTATTTTAACAGGATGGGAAGATCCATGGAGTACCATTTATCAAGCTTATTGTAAGTGGAAAATATTTAATACTGCTTCAATTTCTTACTCTTTGATTCAGAGTATTAATGCTCATTATTGGATATTTTAGGTTAGTGAGCACCAGGAAGAGAAGGAATTTTGGCAAGATAATAATTCCAATTGTTAAGACAAAGTATATCTGTTCTTTATGTTTGTCAGATAACTTCGCTAAGAATATAATGGGTATGTCTTGTTTAAATTTAGTGACATCCCAGGATTTAATGGCATTGTGATCCTCAGTATTTCAGTTAAGGCCATGAAGATTTGTCAATTTATGCATCTCAGTAGAGGTTAATCTTGAACCTGTGTTGTAGCATAAATGCAAATGAATACCTTCTACCTTCTACTGCCTTGTTTTGTAAAATTTGAACTGCTACTTGGGGCAAAATTGCAGGTTTCTCCTTTAGTTTTTGTTTCTTTCTTCCACATCAAGCTTTCTTTTGTTTCTGTCATTTGGAGAATACTTCAGAGGAAGGGATTTCTCTGTACTCTCCCCATATTTGTAAGTTTCTTCTGCCAGGGAGTTCCAATTTAGTATCATCAAAGTTCACGGTCTCATTATGGTGAATGTTACTCATTGAGTTTGAGGTACCTGGGCTTAACTCAGATTTGATTTAACTGCTTGGTCTGTTGACAGTCCACACCATTCAGATGAACCTATAGCCTTTGTTGATCCTTTTTATAGCTGTCTAGAAAAAAAAATGATTTCCTTTGGACTTTTAAGAGGTGTGGAAGATTCAGAGCTCTTTTATATAAAGAAAAAAAATAATTTCCTTTGGACTTTTAGAAGAGATGGAAGATTCAGTGTTCCCTTATATAAAGTCTATATGCTTGGGTATAATGGGTGTCTTCTGTATGACTCTGAGGACACAGGGTTTTCTGTGCCATAAGCAGAAACAAAGGCAAATGTGGACTCCAACCTGCTACGTCCTAATTATTCTTCCTGTTACCATCCACCCAGTAGACTCATATATTGTATAGAATTTACCCTTTCTCTTGAGCACTTTCCTGATTGGGAACAAAAGCCTCATTAAAGTATAGAAGTAATAATCATAGGATAAAGGTAATATCCTGAACATACCATCAATAATTACTTATATTAGTATCAATATTCATGCTTTATTCTGAAAATCATATCAGCCTGAGCACAGAGTTGAGCTGTGTGAGGAAGGTCCCAATCTCATATTTCTATTCCTAAATATCAATCACCAAAACTTCAGAATTAACTAGGTATAATCTATCACAGGAGCTCAGTAAAAATTATCAAATACAATACAGCACAGCACAATTTAGTGCAAGCTTACCAGCAGGCAGCAGCACAGTTCAAAGTACATTCTGGCTGGCAGATAGCAGAGAGCCTGTTAGTGAGTCTAAAAGAAGAGAAGACAGAATCATAGATAATGATGGTTTTCACCTTTAAATTCTATTCACAATGGCAGTTACCTTTTGGCTGCCCCATAAAGGGCTAGGATCAATTCTTCCACCAAAAATATGATTTAAACATCAAGACTGCTATTGTAACATATGCACTAGAAAGTCATGAAAAAATTTATAATGAGGTTTTGAGGGAGAGCAAGGATGGCTTATATGTTGATGTCTCCCTAAAACCTCTTGTGCTTATAGGCAGGGCTTTTGGGTAGTGATTAGATTATGGGTGTATGATACTAGATTTGAGTACTGATGGGTTTAGAGCTGGATGTGATGCTAAGAAGTGAAGCCTTGTGGGAAGAGATGGGTCACTGTGGGCATGTCCTTGAGGTAGATAGACAAAGACATAGACATAACCATAGAGATATATACATGTTCCTCCTATCTTGAGTGTGTTGCTTCCTGCCTGTCAAATCTCTACAAACTGAGCTAAAGTTAACTTTTCCTCCTTTAACTTATTGTCATTGAGTAGTTTGTTGCAGCAATGAGAAAGTAAAGAAAGCTTTCAAGCCAGTTGGAAATAGTTTGAGCAGAAGGAAGGATAAATGGTCATTTTTGTGGTTGGTTGGTGGAGCCAAAGTCATGTTTCCTATGCATGTTTTGAATGTGAAGTCAGCATCACAGGCCTAGGACTTCCCAAGCTTTCTTATCAGGAGGCAGAGGAGTTTGGTTTAAAAGCTATCATCAGTTAGATATCAAATATTATATTCAGTACTATAATTTAAAATTAAATCTAAAAATGAGAAACATTTCTACCAGTACGAGGCAAAGTAGAAATTGACTAGCTGAACAAGAGGACTGTAATGAAAATGAAAACATTCATTTTCCTTTTTTAAGAAAAGCATTAGAGTTTTGTAAAGTATCAATATAAATAACCTCACATTTCTTCTTATCAGCTTTCTTTTTTATATTATATTGAAAATGAAGATGTAGCGTGATATGTTTCCTTTCCACTATGTAATTCTCTTTTTAGGAGCTTTGATGTTATGTTTAATTTTGAAAATATATAATTTTATATCTAAAGATTTCTTATCTATCCTAGAATAAAGGCAAATACTGCCCCCCCCAAAGCAGAGACCTTTGGTTTGCCTCAGTGGACTTGTATTCTACACGAGACATGATTTGCACTGTCTTGGGAAAAACCATTTACTCTCTGCATCAGCTCTTTCATCTGTAAATGTATTCATCCCCTAGAATTTTTTTTTAATATTTCCTGTATGAGATAGACAGATTGGAGAAGGTGCTGAGGGGTCTTCAAGATGTATTTTTGGAATTAGTATGTGACTGCAGTTACATTCGGTATATTTCTAATTAAGAGTCACTTTTAGTTTCTAATGGTTTTATTCTCCAGATTAGGAACTGTGTGTTCCTCTTACAGTGGCTGAGTGCTGCTAAATCAAATGACACAGCTGTGCATATTGTTAATAGTATTAAACTATGGTTTCCAAAGGCCACAATTTCACCCTTAGAGCACCATTAAGTAATCCTTTTATGTATTAATTATTCGTCTTTCCTGTTGACAGTGGCTGACTTTGTAAACCTTTCTGCTGACAACTGCTCCTTGCCTGGCTTGTTCAGACATTACCCCTGCCAGGGCCACCTGTGTCTTTCCTTTTTTCTTTGAGATATGGTTATGGTGCATTTCGAACTACCAAGAGGGCTGTGTTGCTTTAGTTCTCTGTACCTTCGTACATGCTATTTCTCTGACCACATTTTATCACCCTCCAGAACAAACTTAGCTCATTTATATTTTTGTCAAGATTCATTTCATTTATTCAGCTTTAGAAGGCAGAGAGAGCTAGCCATTCTGTCCTTTTCACTACCACTGAGCAGTGTTGTCTGCTACTGTAGATTGTAGTGTGCTATATTATAAATGCTTATTTTCGTAATCATCTCATCTAGTAAACTGTGAAGTGCAAAAGAGCAAAGCCTACTTAATTCACTCTTGAGTCATCCAGCAACTAGTATAGTAGTGGTACAAGCATAGATATTTGTTGCAGGTGGACAGGGATGATAGTAAAACAAATATTAGAATGATACAGCCCATTCAAGAACATGAACCACTTCTTCATTATTTTCAAACTTTTAAAATACATTTTAAGGCTTTTTCTTTTTCGCCTCAACCTTTAGGAAAATTCCTTCCATTTAATAGATAGATGCTGAAAATTCTAAAGAACTTCAAAAAAGACAGCTGTCTGACAGCTGTACACCATCTGTGCTTTCAGGCCTGGGCAAAAACATCTGGCTACTTGAGAATAGAAGCTCTATACTAAAAGAGTTTCCCAGGCTGATGGTGATTAGTGAGTGGGAAAGAAGAGCTGTGAATTCAACAGTCCAAGAAGGTTTGTTGCTAAACTTGAGAGGGACCGCTCCGTGAGAGCAGAAGAGAGAAGGTGTATATTACAGACTAACAGGCTTTTTTATAGTAGTGTTCTTTTTCTGTGGGGTATGTGTGTGTGTGTGCGTATGTGTGTGGTTTTTGAGACAGGGTCTCATTTTGCAGTCTAGCCTGGCCTTAAACTCACTATATACCCCAGGCTTTCCTTGAACTCACAGCAATTTTCCTGTCTTAGTTTCCTAATGCTAAGATTATAAGCATGTACCACCACACTCAGCTCAGCAGGCTTTTGAAAGGCTTGCTGTTATGTTCTCTAGGAATTGCTCCTAATCTGCTGACATGTTTTCTGTCATGGGACTGTTTATGACCTTAACACCTTAACATTTTAACCCTAGCATCATTTGAGCAGCAAGTTTGTTTATATACTATTCTGAGCATCACGCCAGCAGGTGCTATTTCAACCAGTAGATTCTTATATTGAATAAATTTGATAAAATTGTTGTTTTTATATTTCCTCTTATATAAAAATTCACAAAAATATGCAATTTTTCATTCTATATTTAAATTATTGGGCTGGTAAGTGGTTACGTAAAAGAAACTTACATTCTCTAAGATAGTGAGTTAGGCTCATTCACCCTTGGCCCTGTCAAGTCTCTGTCATTCTTGACTTGAAAGGAAAACAAGTCACCACTCTTTTTTGGCTACTCCCTGCTGTGATGAGGGAACAAAGGGATTGGTTTGGTTTTTGCTTTTGTTTTTGATGTTTTGGTGGAGGAAAGTCACTTGGAGGTGTTCTCCAGTAGTTGCTCAGGAGGTGGCCACTGTTGTTCATGAAGAAAAAATCTTTGGAGTAGATTAATTATACAAGGAAGGAAAAGAGTAATAAGCATTAGGGGCCAGCAGGAGTAAAAGCCAGTGCAGAAGGAAGAGAAAGAGACCATCGTGGAAGAGCCTTCAAGGAGTTTGGAAATCCATTCCCAAAGGTATTTGACCCATCTCTGATCAGAGTGAGTGTAAAGGCAGCATCTTTCCTGGAGTGAAGGATAAATGCCATCCTGTGAAACTGTCAGGAGATCAAGGCTTTTGCAAGTTTGGAGGAACACTGAAGCCAAGGAGTCTACTTCATCTTGCAATGTCCCAGTTTCTTTGAGTTCCTTATGAATTCTTTTGACAGACTGGTGAACTCTGAAAGAGTTACTTCTAGGACCCTGACCATTTTTCCTGTGATTATTCCCAGGGTGGCCATTACAGCAATAGCTGTATGGGACATTCTGCCCTGACATGAGCTGTTGGGGGAAATAGGGATGGGTACAACAGATTTTGCTAAGGAAAGAACAGAAGTGAGACGATCTACTGTACACTTTGAGGACCAGTTTGTAGGTAGGCAAATGTATGTTTTGTTTCTGCATATCCAGAAGAATAGGGGAAAGGCATCCCATGAAACCAAATTAGGGCAGGAGGAGGAGGTCTGGCAGTGCATTAGGTACTACACGTAGGATTGCATCTCATTTGTACTATATTTGGAAGGTGGAGCTAAAATTTGCAACTATCAGAGGGGAAAGGTGTGAGGCTAGATGTAATACTATAGGATCCTCCTGGTTAAGTGCATTATATTTTTGGTTTACAAAGATTCTGCCATTGGCTATATTGAGGTGTTTGCATTTTAGACACCTCCATAGTCTAGGGGAGTGCCTTTCAGGGGTTCCTGTCCCCTATCTTGGCAATGTTCAGATGTGGGAGTATTTTCACTGCTCTGGAAGGAAGTGTACCCAGATACCCATAAAAGAATCTCCAGATGGTAAATGTTGTGGTGATCAGGAGGTAAGAGGAGATGGATATAGTAGCTTTACAGAGGGAGGAGTCTAAAGAACTGACTGAGGTAAAGAGATCTTGTTTAGATTGAGAAATGTAGAGGAGCAGGTTGAGTTAGATGGAGTTCATTTAGAGAGGGATCAGTTATGGCCTGGTGTGACAGTCAATGAGCCTTTAAGGCATGGCTGATGCACTTTTGTGCTCCCAGGAGTCTGTTGTCTGATGCTTCAGCTAAGGCTGTGCCTCTGGAACTGGCAGTCTTGCAGGAGTGTTTATCCATACCCTAAGGGGAGCAGAGATTATTGAGTATGCTATGTGGGAAAGATGGAGGCAGACCCAGCAGGGTGATTAAAAGTTTGGATCACCGTGAGAGCATATGTAATTGAGGTATCTAGGAAAAGTCTGCGTAGTGTGGTATTTTGGGTTTAAAAAATGAATAATATAGAGAAAGAAAAGATCAGAGCAAGAGAACTGTGAGAACACAGGAAATAAAGGTGGTGATTTGTTCTGGGTAGTAGTCTGAGAGGGTTCCCTGAAGCCATAGGTCTTAGATTATGATGTCTGTGAAGAAAGAAGGCAAAGAATAAGGGAATTCTTCTCTTAGAATGGTCAAGAAATGGGCCGGGGATATAGCTCAGTGGTTCCGGCACCTGTCTTGCAAGTACAAGGGCCCGGGTTCAATCCCTGGTAACCACATAACAATACTGGGTGTGGAGACTCACCCCAGCAGCAATCAGCACCACATACCACAGTGCCAGGCATGGTGGCTCACGCCTGTAATCCCAGCACTTGGGAGGCAGAGGCAGGAGGATTGCTGTGATGTGAGTTGGAGGCTCAGCTCAGGGCCAGCCTGAACTACAAAGCGAGACCCTGTCTCCAAACAAAAAAAACAAAAAGAATGATCAAGAAATGGACAAAGTTAGGAAGAGAGAGACTCATGGAGCGCTGTGCCTGTATCTTTTGTCTAGCTTTTGCCCAGAGGACCAAATTGCAGCAGTGAGAACATTTCTTAGATGGGTATGAGATAGACCTTTTTGCAAGTTTTTCATCTATAGGCTGAAATAGGGGGCCCAAGATTTGATATTTGGCTTTAGTATATTTTTTTTTAGGGTTCTCTGTTCTTTATTCTTGAAAATGTTAAAGGCCAGATGTACAAGCTTCTGTGATTTTTTAGGGTTCACTTCCTAATTTTTGGAGCTGTTAGAAAATGTCTCGATAAGACTAGGAGGTTTGGGCCGGGGATATAGCTCAGTGGTTCCATGGCCTGTCTTGCAAGCGCAAGGACCCGGGTTCAATCCCCAGTAACCACATAACAATACTGGGTGTGGAGACTCACGCCCAGCAGCAACCAATACCACATACCAGTGCCGGGCGTGGTGGCTCACGCCTGTAATCCCAGCACTCGGGAGGCAGAGGCAGGAGGATTGCTGTGATGTGAGTTGGAGGCTGAGCTCAGGGCTAGCCTGAACCACAAAGCGAGACCCTGTCTCAAAAAAAAAAAAAAAAAGACCAGGAGGTGAAGTGGAGGTGTCAAAGAACTGGACCTTGAGAAGTGTTAGGGTGTATTTGAATATTTATTCCTGGCCCCTAACAGGCAGTTCATAGAGAAGGCTAAGTTTTCATCTGCTCCCCACACTGTGAATTCTCTAAGGCCATCATAGGTTACCTGTCTACTTTTATGTTTTTTACCATTTCTAGCAGGAGGCAAGTGATCATATGATCATATAACTTGTCCTAACTAGGTGATCAAGTTGATGTGTGTTCTCCAGGTTTTGTGGCTTCGCCTCCAAGACCACTGAAGCTTCTTCAGTGTGCCTGTCAGGGTGTTGGCAATCGAGCTCATATGCGTAGTTTTCAGTAGCCCATCAAATATGCTCCTTATCATCATCAGTAAGTGTGGAAGACATGATAAGGTACATATCCCTCCAATGAGGTCATACATTTGAGTGAATAAGAGAAATTCTTTTCTCAATTTGTCAGGGATTTGTAAGAAGGACCACATTCTATTTTGGAAATATTCTAGATCAGTAATCAAGAAAGAAATGTGAACCAAAATAGTTCTCTTAATGCTTACTACCTCATGAAATGGTAGGATGGGATGATAAGTAGTCTGAAGAGGTATTGGGTAGGAAGAAAGAGTGAGAACGTGTTTGGTAAGAAAGGGGGTAGATCTTAGTAAGAAGCTGGGCCAGAGGAGGGCTGAGCTACAGGGTAATGGAGAAGTGGATGAGTGCCCAGAGAATGGAGGGGATACTTATTGGCAGGGGTGTGGGCCCTGTTAAGGTTGTTGAGGAAGTGGAAGGTAATGAGATGCGAGTTGTCCACAGGACTGAATTCATCATTAGAGAGTAGAAGGGGCAAAGGTGTGATGCTGGGTCAGGAGTAGGGATAACAGTTTTAAAAGGGTCAAAGAGTGGAGGAAGGAGAGAAAAGAACAGAAGGAAGGTTGCTCATGAAGGTTAAAAGAAGTTTAGAGATAGGGAACCCTTGACCATTTGCCATTTCTCTGGAGAAAGTTATCAAGATCTCAGGGAATTTTGAAATCCAAAGTATACTCATCTGAACAGCATGACCTATTTTTGAGTCTTTACTGGGGCCACATGGAAGTGAAGTAAAAGATCTCTTTGGGTTTTTTTTTTTTCAGTAACTATCTCCTTTCAACCTCAATTTTCCAGATTATGCAGGAAACAGCTGAGAGTGGTATCTCTCAATGATTACGAGGAAGAATTTCCTATCACCAGGGTGTAAGAAAGGTGGTCTGAGTCGAGAAACAGGTCACTTAGACATCTTCTGATCACCCTCAAAAATGGGGGTTTATGAGCTGGACAAGATTGTCCTGCATACTGAAGGGGTGCATCTCCTTAGTTACAGTGCAGGTGGTCCCCCTTTGTGGTATTCTTAAATAGAGTATAGAGAGGAAAGAAAAGGATGAAAAAGGAAAAGAGGGATGGAAGGCTGACTTTCTCTGGGTGCCAAAAGAAAGTCAATTGGGCCAAAATCTTACACTACTGGGAGTAGCAATGGATTAACAGCTGGTAGTGGATGTCCAGGTTGAGGTCTGGCAGAATGGTCATAGCGCTGGAGTCCCAATAAAGGGAGAGTTTGGTGGAAAGGAGAGCTGGTTGACCCAGTCAGAAAGTTGCATTAAAGGGCATATCCAAATAATATAAGGGAATATTATAATTCCCAGTGCAAGATGTCTGAAACACCAAGTTCATGTTCTCTAAAATTGAAGAATAAATCTAAGAACAATGGAGGTTAAGAATAGGAAAAGCTTGACAGAAACATGGCTTCTGTCTAAGAGAGTGATAAAAGGACTCAGAAAATGGGTTGCCCATAACCTTGCTTCTCAAGTGTGTTTTATTGAGCAAAGCCATGAGGTGAAGCAGTTTCAAGGTGGGACAAAATTGTAGTCAGTTTATAAGATTATAGGTATAGCCAGGTAGTATTGAACAAATGTGAAATCACAAGGTAAGCATGAGGTGAGACAAAACTATGGATCAACCAATAGGATTACAGTAAGTATAGTTGCTTAGGTAATATTGATTAAATTGGGATCAAATGGAACATACATGGAACAAACTTGGATTTTCTGAGAAGGGATGGGCTAGGGAAGTCTTGGTACCCACACAGGGTAATTAATACTTATTTAGAATATAAGTCACTGCTGTTTATACCTAAGGTAATTATGTGGGTATAGTAGTCCGCTTTTTGTTGAATATTGGCCTTCAGTGAATGTTTTTCTGGCCATAATTGTCTTCTGTGTTGAGGGCACAGCCTTGACTAATTATCTTATAATATTTTCTTACTAGCGTAGCTGTCTATAATATTCTCCCCTCTGAAGAGCTATCTCTAACTGCAGTTAGGGAAGAAGAGCCATCTAACTGCTCTGAACTGAGAAGGGTTGATTTAGGGGAGACTGCAGTCAGAGGCCCTCTCCAGAGAGCTAATCTAATAGGCCTCAGATACAAGTCATTCTGTAGTTTAGCAGTTATAAACTCTTTATAAGGTTGATTTGGTGGATCCTCATAAAAGGAGGCTAACACATTTGTTGCTGCTTTCATCTGTATGATCACTTAGAGTTTGGCAGCCTCTAGGCAAGAATAAACAAATTTTCCAAGAAATGGGAAGACCATGTATAGTCAAAATATGAGCACTAGAGTAGAAAGGCAGTTTGAGTAAAGAGTCGCCTCTAGAACTGATTCTAAGGTACTAGAATAGCAATTGTAACTTGCTGGATCTTAGACCTTCCATTGATTGATGTATGTTATTTATAGGTCTGATATTTTGTCATAAGTCTCTGTAGTTCTAGCTATAAGAAGATAAGAGTTTGGTTGATTTGTCTATCAAGTTCTGTTAAGTTTCCTCAGGCTTTGTTTTTGGATCTATGCTTGAGCCTCTCAGCTCCTCTGTCACTGTCACCTTTCAGGATGAGTCACAGCCTTGCTTGATCATCTTGCCTTTTGTGAGAGCATGGGAGACTTTTCCCTTTTGGTTACCCTCCTTTGGCACACTGTGTATTTGTTAATTCTTATCCTCTGGGCTCTAGCAATTTCCCTGCTCAGGAAGTTGGGTGACTCACTAAAGTTGTAGGATCTTGTAGAAAAAGTTCCTTCAATTCCTGGGTTCTTGTTGACTTGGGAGGACCAGGGCTGAAATATTGTCTGTCCTTTTGGCCCAGTTACCTTTCCAGTTCTGGTTTCCAAATTGTTGTTGTTGAACAGCCAGAGGAGAAGATTGGTGACGTTAGTATTGCAGCAGTTGCAGTGAGCTTTTCGCTGTTATAATTTCATCTGGATATCAAGCATTTTGCAATATAAAGGACAGCCAGAGGACTGTTATTTCTTATCAGCAATCATTCTTTTAGTATTTGAATACTTGCAGAATGTTAATGGACAAGTTATATATTTTATAGAGAAATTTGAAGTCAGAAGCAGTACATGATATGTTAGCATGACAATCATGATGACATTATCTTTGCAACACATTTAAATGTTCATCTTAGTATAGAATAGCCTTTTTTAGCTAAACATCTCCATCTGATCACAGAGTATTAAATGATGCAAAAAAAAACCTCTCACCTAATTTGTTACCCTCCAATAGGATATCATCAAAGAGTATTCAGCAGCCTATAAATGCACCTTTGAAGTTTATAATATTCTAGCCTCTAATTTTAGTGTGTGACATTGTTTGGACTGTTCAATGCCTGGATATCCATAAGTGTAGTGACACAAGTATGCTATACGTATCACTAAGTTTTACTTTAAAAACAAACAATTACTAGACTGGTAATCTTATGCTGGCTTGACATGCACCTCTTATCATAAGTAGATGGAGCACAGGAAGAAGCCAGAGAGGTGAGTCAAAAAGTTATTACCATAAACAATTTTGGTTTTGTATGTTAGAAAACCAGTACACCCAAAAGGCATGAATACACTTAGTACACAATTAAATTAGCAATAATGAGCATCACAGCTATCTGAAAACTTTTGTCCCTTAATTTAGGTTTTATACCAGAGCATCTTTTAATTCAACTTTATTATTTTATATTTATTATTTATTTTATAATATTCAATTTATTATTTATAATATTCAACTTTATTATTTTATATTTATTATTTTATATTTATTATTTTTTTCCTACAAAAAACTTAACCTTTTGACAATGACCAGTGAAAACATAGCACAATAATATATTTAGTCATGTCTATTGGGGAGTACCTCCCAAAAGGCTGTGAAAATTACTGGGGGTCTTGTTAGTGAACAAACACTGAAAAAATATTTTTCAACAGCTACTCCTTTATTTACCAACCCCTGTCCAATAGTTTCCTTAAGCCTAAGGGGTCCCCTTTTAATTATCTTAACAAATTTTGGATAACCTATGAGAACCCAGTTGTAAAAATTAACAGATTATTTTTCGCCAATGAAAGACTCTGCAGTTATTGTACAGAGACAACAGTATGCATTGTTGTAAATGCATATTGTTATTTGTAAAACTAGTCTTTACATCATTTTGATAAGCTGGCAACCTGAGGGAGGGAGTGGAGCATGTCTTTAAATCTAATTACATTTATTTATAAGCCAATATAAGTTATAGGTAAATACTTTAAAACTTCAAAAAGGCATAAAAAGAAAAAAATTTTGAGCTCCAACAACACAACTGTAAGACAAATCTGACAGACAGGTAAACATGCATGAGAAAATTTGGAAAACAGGAGTGTACTTAGATGTATTTGGCCAAATTGAATTATAATAACACTTTTATAGTTTTTAGATTGGTAACTATAAATAAGACCAGCCAGGTCTTTTGTAGATCAGTTAACAGTTGTCTTGTAAAGCAATCAGAGGGAGTGAAACCTTTTATACCATGAATATAAAGACAAGTTTTTAAGATGGACCGTTGGCTGTAGGTTTATCTGATTGGAATATCCAGCTATGCAGGCTTTTTATCATTGCTTTGATAGCTGTAGCTGTTGGCTAATCACTGCTAATAGCCAAAACTGCTGTTCTGGTAGCCACATGTCATTATTCCTGCAGAGAGGCAGACTGTTAATAGGTAATTTTAACTCTTTCCAGGGGTGGGTGCATTGGCCAGGTCTAGGTGTGGCAAGGGACTTGGTGGCAATCTTTGGATTTAAGTATGTATTTTAAACAGTGGGGAAAGAAGGCCTGCCAAGGCTCTAATCTGTCCTGCTGCAGATGCCTACCTATGACAGTTGTTTTTCAATTTGCCTGTGAATCATGGACCATACTTAGCTATAGGCCTTTTTTTTTAAGATCCTTGGTTAGCATGAAGAGATTAGTGGCTGGCCTGGCAAGATCTCCTGGAGAGAAATCATGACAAAAGAATCAGTTCTCTGGTGATTGGGGCTGTGCCTATACTTTAATACTTGTTTTTGTTCAAAACTATTACTAAATTGATGAAGTTCCCTAGGAATGTTTTGTTCTATGAATGAACTTTTCTGTGTTATAAAACTCAGTCTGCCTTATGCTATAAAAACTAGTCAGCATCATTCTTAAGGAAGGAGAGAAGTAAGAAGAGTTAAGCTCTAGTTCTGCCTACGGGCTGAAAATCAGATAAACTTGGACTAAAACTTTTATGTTTCAGAGTTTTGGTATTAAGTCTAGATTAGTTTTCTAATATGGCCCAGAGATAAATAAGGTCAGCTTTTTTTAGAAGGTTTCCAGAAAAGGGACTCACCATTTTGGAAACTTAGTCCTGAAATAAAGCAGCCACAGAGGATAGAATTGCCTCAGACCAAACACTGTTGAAAACTGTATTACTTCTTAGGAGCAGGGCAGTGGAGAAAGCATAGAAGGGTGACTCTAAGTACGGCACAGTAACCATCTCAGGTGCAGAAAGACGAGTAAGATCAAGAGCTTTCCCAGAGTAGATCTATCACCCTCCAGAGACAGGTGATAGTCTAAAGATCTCAGCCATAGGAGAAAAAGGTCTTTGGGATATCGTGGGCTCTCAATCTAGTCACCTAGGTAACTTTCCTCTGCAGCAGTGCTTGCCAGTCTCTATTTAAACCAAGCTCACCTTGAAAACATATATGCCCCAGTATCTGTAACAGTACTTCTCTGGTACCGGAAGAACTACTGTAGCCTAGCTCTTAAGACATGCAGGTCATCCCTTTGCTATAGTATGTAATTTATGATTTATATACCTATGGGCTATTGGGCAGATCCTTGATCCTTCAGAAACACTCCTGAAGACACTTGGCTCTTTTTATTAACATACAGATTGAAATGATGTCCTGTTGGTAGAATCAATGCTGGAGCATTTAGAAGTGTTTATTAAAGTTTCTGGCATGTATTTTTGGGAGTAATACGCCCATGTTAAAATATGGGCGGGTTGTGTTTTGGGATTTTTAAAAAATAAACTAATAGAGTGGTCACACAATCTCACTGTATACTACTGTCCAAAGATGACAAAATCCTGTAATTCCTAGGAGTTATTTTAGGGTAGTGGTTTTAGGTTTTAGGTTTTAGGATCTTGGGCTGTGGAAGGAAAAAATTAATTTTAATTCTTTCTTCGTCCAGTCTTCGGGATCCCTTAGATATAATAAAGTCCAAATATTTTACCTCAAGGCTGAAAAGCTGTGCCTTAGATTTAGAAACATTATAACCCCTGCTTGTGAGAAACTTCAGCAGAGCACAGGTGTCTTGGTTAGAGAGCTCTTCTAAGGGGCCACATGACAGGATATCATCTACATATTGCGAAATCATGACTTGGGAAAAACTAAAGGATTTAAACAAGATAAAATACATCTCCCCTAGAGGGCAACTGAATTTTTAGGCATAATTAAATTAAGTGTGTAAAAAGAAAATCATCCAAGTCTCAGCCCAAGGGTGGTGAGAAATAGTGAGTTACCTCTTCTCCAGTTACTTCTTTCACTGAGGTATGTCAGTGAGAGCTCCTCCATGGAGATGACAGTTCATCCAGACGGAAAATGCCGATAGTGTTCTGGGCCCTTTAATCCTGGCTGGTAAAATGCTCCTCAGCTTGGGGCTCTGAACCTCAGAATACAGTCTTACTTATAGTGTTCACCTTGGCAACCAGAGCACAGCTTAGGAGGCATCTGATGGTAGCCTTTCTTCAGGTGGCCTGGCTTCCCACAGTGGTAGAGGTGAGGTTAGTAGTCATTGAACTTTTCTTGGGGCCATGAATATCAAACTTAGGATCTGTTCCTTTTAAGACTACAATTAAAGCAGCCACATTATTTTGATCTCTGTTTTGTCCCTTTGGCTTCCTCTGGATCTAGATTAAAAAATATTGGGGAAGCAATTTTTATGAAAGTATCAAGTGAGCTATCTGGAGCAAAAGTCATTTTTGTAGTCTTTTTCTAATATCTGCAGCTGATTGGGTAATAAATCTGTTTTAAGAATAGTCTGTCCTTTCATCAAATCCAGAGCTGGGAATGTGTGATTCCTCAAAACCTCATGTATATGGTCTAAGAAGGCAGAGGGGTTATCATCTATCGCCACAAAAATAGATTACAATTTAAAATAGCTAAAAGGCTTAGTTCTTGTCTTTTTTAGACCTTCTAGAATATAGGCCTGAAAGCGTATCCTATTTCAGTCTCCCATCTGGCTGGCAGGCCAGTGGAGATCTTGTATGAGGACTGCATGTGCTGTAGTAGGAATTGGCTGTTCTCCTTGTACCTGTCTTCTGAACTTCTAAAATTAAGATAATATTCATCTCCAAATGTAGTAGCAGCTTGTAACGCTGCTTGTCTCTTACTAGATGTCAATAATTGATTTAAAAGCTATATTACCTCTTTCCAATCTAGATAATAGGTCTGAATATGTATTCTAAAGAGCTCAATGTACTTATTAGAGTTGCCTGAAAATTTTCTCTAAGTCTCATCTGATCTGTCTTAGGCCACTTAAAGGAAAGAACGTATTGACACAAGTAGTCCTATATTTGTCATTTACCTCCTATGAGGGATATTGTCCTTAAGGTGCCTTAACAAATTAGCTCAGGATGGATATAGCTCTACAGGGCCTTCAATTATGTCTGGCCTACTTGTCTTACCCTCAGCATCCAAAGAGTGAGTAGGGTAAGCCTCAGACTCAGTGACAGAGGTAAGGCTTTGAATAAAGTTACCTTGGGAACCTAGTCCTCAGATTCCAAGGGAGAAGAATAGTCTTCAGGCTCAGTTGTAGTGAATGCCTTAAGGGCCAGGTGTCTGGTTTTCCTATGGCTTATATTTACATTTTGAAACAAGCAAGGATTTTTCTTAATGCAAAGAAAGTCTGATCAGACGACAGTTCTGACCATCTTCCCTCTACAGTCCTAGTTGTCAAATACCATAGTCAATACTTTCTTCTCTATTCCATTTTGGCTCTGGAGGTAGGCTGACCATGCAATTTTGACACTGAGTTCCCCAAAAAAATTTCAAGAAAAAGAAATCAGCATCCCATCCTCAAGAAATTCATGAGATGACTTACTCCAGAGCAGGTGACTGCCATCTGGTAGAAAATGGAAGATGGGTGGGCCAGAGTAGCCTTCTTTTGCAGGCTCAGTGGCCCTACCTTTCCTAGGGAATTTGAATTGTTAACTCCAGCAGGTATTTTAAGAGCATGGGTCACAATAGTTTTCAGCCATAACAATCATGTTTAAAGAAGAAAGCATTAGCAAAATCAATAATCAAGAGATTTAAATCAGGGCCGGGGATTTAGCTCAGTGGTTCCAGCGCCTGTCTTGCAAGCGCAAGGACCCGGGTTCGATCCCCAGCAACCACATACAATACTGAGCATGGAGACTCACGCCCAGCAGCAACCAGTACCACTCACCACAGTGCTGGGCGTGGTGGCTCACGCCTGTAATCCCAGCACTCGGGAGGCAGAGGCGAGAGGATTTCTGTGATGTGAGTTTGAGGCTGAGCTCAGGGCCAGCCTGAACTACAAAGCAAGACCCTGTCTCAAAAAACATTAAAAAAAAAAAAAAGAGAGAGAGAGATCTAAATCATTGTTTTCTAATTCTTTGAAGGAGATGGTGGCAGACAGATCAAAGGCCAACACTTGCTATCCTGCAAAGGAGCTCATCTCTAGAAGCAAACAAAGGGCTAGGAGGAATCTTGCCCATGAACAAACCTCGAAGGCACTCATGTTATCTACTTGATCATGTAGGCATCCTCCTTTAGCAGTAAGACAAGGCTACGCTTTGTTCAAAGTTTAATGTGAAATTTCTGGGTCTCTGACACTTCACAGGTTAAACTTATAGTTATTGCCTAGAAGCCAAAATCCACATTGTTAGTAAAGGCACCTTTATCAGTTTTCTGCATGCACAGAGAAAGGCAGAATAAAATTCCTTTTTACACTTAACAAAAACAAATGTAAGTCGCTAGCTGATTACTAATCTCCATGTAGGACAAACAGTTGTTACATGTGGTCTTAGCTTGACTTCATGGAGGGTGGGACAGTCTAACTACAAGATGATTCTAAAGTTAATTTCCAACTAGTTAGAGAAAAGCTTAGGGGGACTTTCGTATCTAGAAGAGTACCCATTTTACAGCATTTTCTAAATGCACTTGTAGTTGCCATTCAAATCCATGAGATGGTGGCCCAACATTAGTCTTAATATGTCAAACAAGGCATGCTATTGTGAATATTTAGCAGATTGGTCCAAATACAACATTTACAAAACAGAAATAAAATGTAATTTTGACAAGGGACACAGTTGGCAAAAATTCATGAAGCATAAAGTTCAAGATGATTTTGATTATCTAGGCAAGCCACAAGCCAGAACGTATGAAATAAAAGCACTCTTCTGTCCAGTTATCTTGGTGGATCTCCAAATGATATAGCACTTAGGATGTATGGACCAACAAATAATATAAGGGAATCTTATAATTCCTGACCTATTAGATATCTGAAATACCAAATTCATGTTCTCTAAAATTGAAGAATGAATTTTAGGAACAGTGGTGGTTAATAGCAGGAAAAGTTTATTGAGAGAAAGAACACTTCAAAGAAACAGAAGGGGATCCGTCAGGTGGGTTATCTGTCAGTCTTACTTTTCAAGGATGTTTTATTGAACAGAGTCTTGAGGTGAGACAGATTCAAGGTGGGGCAAAACTGTAGTCAACTAATAAGATTACAAGTACAGTCACTTAGGTAATATTGACCTAATGGGAAATCACAAGCTGGACATGTGGTAGAACAAAACCATAGGTCAACCAATAAGTTTACAACAAGTAGAATTGCTTAGATTACATTGATTAAATGAAGAACAAATGGGGAAGCAAGTCACTTACCAAGCATACATGGAATGAAGAAGGATTCGTTTAGGAAGAATAGGCTAGGGAGCTTTTGGTTGCCACTCAAAGTGATTGATACCTATTCAGAATATCAATCACTTATGTTCATTCTTAGGGTAAGCATGTGGGTGCAGTAATTCCTCTTTTTGTTAAATCCTAGCCTTTAGTGAAAGTGTTTCCTGCCACAATTTTCATCTTTGCTGAGAGCTGACCCTTAACTGACTGCATTATATTTTCTAACTACTTTAGCTATATATAACACTTGGAGCTCAAAAGTTGCCTCCAGGAATTTTGAGGACTCACCAAAGTGTAGCGCTGGCCAAAGCCTTGTAGTATTGGTGCAGAGGGCAGTTGAGCCCACACAACTAACTCTTTGGGAAAGAGGGCAAATGGGGCGAGAACAGGAGGTTCTCAGGATTTAGGAGTAAGCACGTAATAAGCAGCCTCTGCCTACTGCTTCCTAGGTTGCAGAAGATTCCCTGTTATTGGCTCCCAGTCCTGGGGTTTTAGCGCTAGATGAGTGGAAAATTAGGATCACAGATTCAACAGTACAAGTAGGTTTATTGCTAAGCCTGAGAGGGACCTCTGTATGAGCAGAATAGAGATGTCTTTTACAGGTTAAGAGGCTTTTTATAGTGTTTTTTGATAGGCTTTTGAGGAGATGGGTCACAGAAATAGCATTCTAGTGGCTTGCTGAGATATTATCTAGGAAATGCTTGTAACTGTTGATCTAGCCTCTGTGCACTGATGTGTTTTTTGGGGAAAATCTTGTAACCTGCTTATGTGTCCTTAAGATGACTGTTGGTGAGCTGTTGACATGTCCTTTGGATGCTGCTCATGACCTTAAGAAAAATCAAAGCTATGTCAATCTAACATGGTGAGTGGGCTCATTCAAGATAGCCATGTCTCGGGCCAGGGATTTAGTTCAGTGGTTCCGGTGCCTATCTTGCAAATGCAAGGGCCTGGGTTCGATTCCCCGGTAACCACATACAATACTGGGCATGGAGGCTCACCCCAGCAGCAACCAGTACCACATACCACAGTGCCGGGCGTGGTGGCTCATGCCTGTCATCCCAGCACTCGGGAGGCAGAGGCAGGAGGATTGCTGTGATGTGAGTTGGAGGCTGAGTTCAGGGCCAGCCTGAACTACAAAGCGAGACCCTGTGTCAAAAAACCTAAAAAAAAAAAAGATGGCCATGTCTCTTTCCAGGCTTTATAATACGTGTTATATTGTTGTACTTTGAAATAATGTATACAACTTGTCTCACTAAATCATGAGGGTTTTTTCCTTTCTTTTTTTTTGGTGGGGGGGATTTGTTTTTTTAAGACATGGTCTAGCTCTGTAATTAAAAGCATTAGCAAAATCAATAATCAAGAGATCTAAATCAGGGCTGGGGATTTAGCTCAGTGGTTCCGGCACCTGTCTTGCAAGCACAAGGAGTTCAGTCTGGCCTTAAAGTCATTATGTAGCCCAGGCTGGCCTGGAACTTTCAATATTCTTCCTGCCTCAGCCTCTGGAGTACTAGGATTACAGGCATGCAAAGTAAAAACAAAAAGAAAGTCCATTGCTACCTCAACAAAGATATAAACAAAAACACAAATTAGCATTTGCCTTTGAAAATTACTCTCATAACAACAGATAACATCAGAAATAAGTGGTTAATTGTATCCTAAGGAGTGTGCATGTGTGTGCCCATGTATTTGTGTGGTTAGACAACACCGTATATTGTGTGTGCTATTTATTTCAAGCAAAATAATTGAATTAAATTTCAAACACTCTTTTCTTTATTTTCTTGATTTGAAACTATCTTAAAAACTGCTATTTCATTTTTACAAAATGATATAGAACAAATGCAGTATAAATATCTGGTTCCATATTTTAAAATAACCGTGGTGCTGTTTAACTTTATTTAACCTGTCTTGATCAGCTTCCTTGAACAGATTTGTACACACAAATTGTGAAAATTTCCTATTGTCATTAGTGTTATTTCTCTCTGACACACAGAATCTATTTGAAATGTCCTTTCTTTAATACTAGGTATGATACAATAGGTATTTAAATTATAGTAACAAGTGTACTGCCGTTAATTACTCTTCTCTTTGCTTTAAATGCACTTATCCTATTGTGCTCACCACTTTTGGGCACAGTTTTAGAAGTCCTCTTTCTTGAGGTATATTTGAAAAAAAAATCTCCCTAACTCCCTCCTTCCTTCTCTTTTCATTTCTTGCCTTTCTGTCTTCTTCTATGCTTGATGCAGAAAAGAAGCAATGTCTGCACCAGATACCAGCCCTGCCGTCTTGGGCTGAGCTTCCAGAACTATAAGCAGTATATTTCTTTTCTTTATAAATTACTCAGTCGGTAACATTCTTGTTACAGCAACACAAAACTTCTATGAAGAATTTGAACATTATGTGCTATTAGAAAAGAATTTGGCAGCAGTACCTATGAGAGACAGACAGACAGACAGACCAGCAGGCAGGCAGACAGACAGACAGACAGAGAGAGAAAGAGAGAGAGAAGAAATATACAGCCTAAAATGTCTGTGGGTCATTAACAAAATGAGGTAGCATGGCAATGGGGTGTAGCCCATTTGTAACACATTCTTTTGGGTGCTCATTAAATTCTTGTCAAAATTTTTTATTGTGATAAAACACATAAAATTCATCAACTTAACTACTTGAAGTAGATAATCCAGTGTTAGTAAATACATCCATAATGTGCATTCATCGCCGTCATTCATCTTCACGGCAGTTTTGTCTAGTGAAGCTTCCTCCTTGTTTTTTATTCAATACCAACTAATCACATCCTCTTTTCTTCAGTGCCTCCAACTTTAATGATTATTAAAAATAATTTCATCAGTTGCACGTTTGTGCTACTAATATCAAACCAGATTTTTCTTTTCATAAATTCCCCCAAAGCTCATTTTTAAGCAAAGTATTGTAGTTCAAAATGATTCTTCTTCATAGTTTGCTATCACTTTACTTTTTGTATTTAACATTATTGGGGACAGGGATTTAGCTCAAGTGGTACTGTGCCTACTTTGTTTTTAACATTATTCTCTGTTGTTTTTAGGGAAGACCTTTGATCAGTTTTTTACTGACTATATCAGGCAAGTCCCTCCATTAGTCCTACTCTTCCTGCTTTTTTGTCCCTGTATTTTTTCTTCTCCCTACCTTTCCACTTTGTTTCTTTCCCAATAAATGTTCTCTGCATCTTAAAAAATATTTTTATTCTGCAGGATGCCATAATATGTCACTGAGAAAATAGTTCCTATCAATAAGTGACTTACTGAATTTATTGCAGTTTCACTAAGCTGTTCAAAGACAGAATGGCCCTTATTTCCTTTCAAAGACAAAAAGCTGCTCAAGTTCATGTTTGGTGATATAAGTCTCAGAGCTACAGTCCTGTGGAAGCCACAACGTAGTATCAACAAAAAATTTGTTTTCAAAATCAGAGAATAATGTTTGTTATGAGATAGTTACCTCTTACACAAATTAGCCACCAGTTATATAAGTTTTCATCGTACTTCAGAGGAAATCTGAGACACTAGGGGTGGCAGAGGAGAAAGCCATTTCTGCATAAACCTCAAAATACTAAATTGTAAACATTGTTTCATAGGTGTACCCTACAAGATTGCCTTCTAAAATAAAAAGCAATGAAAAATAATACCTCTGTAACAACTCAAGTGACTTGTAGCCACTCAAAAGTTTCTATTAAAAAAAAACTGTAATACTTTGTAGTGTAGCTTTTAGGTATCTGATGGAAATACTTGCAAGAATAGAATATGGTGTGATATGAAATTAACTTACATCAGTGGCAAATAGTTAACTGATAATTTGGTGAAATGGAACGTTTCCCATAGATTAGACTCTGTGGCCTTGAGTGTTTGCAGGGCAGTTTTTTCTAAACTGTGTTCTACAGAGCTCAAGTATAACAGTGATAAGATAGTGTGACTTGAGGGCAGTAGAGCATTCGATAGCTGAACAAACTTGGGTGACACCACTTGCTGCATCCCTCTGGGAGATCCGTAGAGTGTGGCAGCGGCAGTAAAAATATCTGTTGTTTATCTTTATCTTCCCCAATGTTTTCAAATCTATTCGATGAGAAATCTTTTTATTTTGGATCATGTTAGTAAAATAGTGAAATGTTACTTTTTGGAGAGCATAGTTTAGAAAATTCTGTTGGAGAATCCTGCCTCAAATCTACTAGCTAGACCTGCCTTTCTCTTAGTGCTGTCAGTGCAAACCTGCCGTATCTTTACTTTAGGAAGTTTGATAATGTGTCTGGTTTACCTCAATGGTGAACTGCAAAAATAAAGTCTGGATGAGTCTAAAGATGAACACATAGTTGAATTAAACCCACAGTCAGCAGTGTGACCAAACCCAATTCCCAGAACTACCATCATGAAACCTATCTTCCGATTTTTACATTGGATTCTTTTTTTTTAATTGAAGTTTTTATTGGTACATTACGTATACACATCATAATTGCACTCAACAATGAGAATTTGTACCAGTATATGACACAACTTAATTCTCATTTTTTCCCATACCCTTCTACCCACCCTGCCACCCCGCCTCCTATATACATAGGCTTTGTTTCCTTTCTTTTTTGTTATAATCTTATTATTTTCCCCTTGTTATTTACCCCTTCACTCCATTTCGCTTTGAGTATTTTCTGTTTCACAATATATAACATACATTCTACAACTCATTTACATCTTCATTTTCTCATACCTGAAAAAAGACATGATATTCACACATCTGTGACCTATTTATTTCACTTATGAGGATGTCCTCAAGGTACGTCCACTTAAGTATAAATGATTCAGTCTTATCATTTTTATGGCAGAGTAATACTCCATTCTGTAGAACCACAACTTTTTTATCCAGTCTCCAGTTGGATTCTTTGTTTTAATTGTTCTGTTAGATGATGATTTTTCATTGTAGTGAAGACCAGCTAACTGGCAATGCTCAAGACACTCATGCACCTATGTTAAATAATGGCTCATAGAAACAGTAAAACAGAATGGTGTAACAATTTTCTGTGGTCTATTCTCATTTCTATTCACTGTATAACACTCTATGAAGAAGTATCCATGTGATGGATAGTTCAATTCAGAGTCAGTGCTTGCATTTCAAAGTGTCTGTCCTTGTGACTTCTGAATAATCTGGGAGATACCAGAAAATACAAATCTTTCATAGCAAAGAGGTCAGCTCAAAAGAAGTTAGTGGTGTGCAGGGAACTGTCACCTTTACCTTTTGAAATACACACTTTAAAGACCTAATGATAGATAAATTCTGTATGTTCTTATAATTAAATTCAGGCAAATGAGATTCCCTGAAGATTCAGAAGTGATTCCCTCTTTCTGCTGGTACTTGCAAATCAAACCCAGCGACCTACATCTTCTAGGGAATGCTGCACCACTGAGGTAGACCTCAGTATGATCTCAACCACTTGATCTTCAGCCTGATCTTTCTCTTTCAGAGCTTAACAGTGGGAACACATTTCAGGCATTGTAGGATTTTGGATCCCTTTCAGCTCACCCATCTTTGTGGTACTTCAGATGGGAATACTGAACTATATCCCCAGCTCTTTTTTTCTTAAAGACATGATGAGCTTTGTAGAGCAGTTCAGGCTGGCTTTGGACCCAGTGTGTAGTCTGACTGCCTCAAACTCACCAAGATCCTCCTGCTTCATCCTCTGGAGTGATGGGATTATAGGCATGCACCACCATGTCCTACTCCCCCAGCCTGGTCTCCCAGGCCAGCCTTGAACTTATTGATCATCCTTCCTCAGCCAGTAGTAGCTGGGATTACAAGTATACACCACTGTGCTCAACTTGAAGCCCTTCTTCAAATTAATTGTTTTCCTTCTCAGACTGCTATCCCCCAATGAAATGAGAATCTTTTACTTTTGGCAACGTTATCTCCTTATGTCGAAGGAGTGTGCTGTATGATAGAGAACAGACTCTACCTTTCAGTAAGCTCATGGTCTCTCAGTGGGACTGTGTTGTTTACTTCAGTAGAGTACATTTCCTCGCTTCTTTGGATGGTCAGACATCCCTCAGGTGTCATGCTTTGATGCCCTTAGGAGAGCCACGGTGGGCAAGTTGGCACTTAATCTTCATATCATACTTCTTTCATTTGCTGTGAACACTGCCCATGACTCTTGTTCAGTCTTTTCAGACTGACTCACAGATTCTCAAAATTATTATTTGGTTTTAGTTTTTGCCAACTCAGATTTGTTTATCTTCAAAATGGGATATTTGATTAGTCTAATTTCTTGAGACTACAAATAACTACAAACATTAAATCCAATAATGTAAATGTTTGGAAACTCTCATTCATATAGGCAATTATAGAGCATGTACATTTATGAACCATACAAATCAACACTTTTAATGAGATTCATCTCACCCTATATTTTAAGTCACACCATCCAAATTTTGTTGAATTGTTGAATTTCTGTGCAGCTGTTTTCAATAATATGGTTATCAAACATGCCAAAAGTTCTTTTTGTTCATAGAGATTTCAGCCTTGAAAGCCATTTTCAAGCAACTGCAGACATACTTACTTTCCTTTGTATTCATTATCTATGTTCCTCTCTTAGAAACATGCACTTGTTTATCTCTCTCCCTTTTTAACCTACACCTATAGTTCAGCCTTTCCAAAATCTTTAAGTTGGGTTTAGAAATTCCTGTCTTAACTTTCCAAACACTTGCCTTCATCCATTCCATAATGTTTTAAAATCACACAAGCTCATTTTATCACACAGCTAGATGAGAGAAAGATGGTCTAAAGTATTGTCATGCCACAATGTGCACCATTCCTTTGCATATTAGGACTGCAATGTTTTATTTCCTTCAGAAAATATTTCTGTTCAATACACACTTGTCTATTTGTTCTTCATAACCACCCATATATATTTCCCTCTTACTTTTTTAGAGAAGGAATCAAACTATGTTTTAGTATTCAAGGAGTGTGTTGTACTGTTGAGAGATCTGTTTGCAGTGGAGGGTGAGCTTGTGGATGAGAAGCCAATTCTGGCATGACAGAGAGAGGAGTAGCCAGACGGTTCAGTAGCTGAAGAATAGGATTACCTGGTAGGTTAGGGAGTGATGTGCAATCAAATTGGTTAAAAGCCCCATATTACTTCAGAGTTAGAATAGACCAACTCTCTATATCACTTTGTTTTCCATGCACTTCCACAGTACTACATGTGGAACATATCTATGATTCCAATACTGTCTGTGAGGCTGAGGCAGGAACATTCCAAGTCTGAGCCCAGCTGAGCAATTGTGCAATTTATTGAGACCCTGTGTCAAAATAAAGAAGGGCTGAGAATGTAGCTCATGCAGAGATCCTGGGTTCAATCCCTAGTACCCAAAGGGGGAAGGCATTCAATCCACTGCCTTTATTTATCACTCCTTTGCCTAAAACTTTTCACTTAGTTATTCTGTGTAGTTAAAATCATTTCCAACTTGTCTTCCATCAACTCTATGTCAATTAGGAGAGGGAACTCTATGAAACTTGATAATAGTCCTGTTTGAAGAATGGGAAGGAAGACTCACCCATGGTGAGTTATTAATGGTCCATCCATAGGGGGAAATCCTGAAAGGTGATCTAATCACACATGAAAATAAAAAGGAATTGAAAATAAAAAGGGAATGGACAAATTCCTGTTTAGGCCAAGTAGTGAACAAGGCCTCTTTAATAGGGCCTTAATTCAATCCAAGAGAGAAGAATCCACCTGGCCTAATTACCTCTTGAAAGGCCTTCCTGTTAATATCACCACATTGATCATTAAGTTTCAACACCTGAAATTTGGAAGGGATATGACAGTCTATCCATAACAGCAATATAGTCTTTTGCTCTGGGGAACACCTATCTATCTATCTATCTATCTATCTATCTATCTATTTGGCAATAGAAGGAATTTAGTGAGAGAAGACAGCGTGAGCTGTGACCTCAGTTATATTTTTCCTAAAATTTCACTTGTCGGTATTGTTTTCATAGAGCAATCAGTATAGCTAGCACTGTCAGGGCATTAATGTTGTCACCACTGTACATGGTACAGGAAAGCAACAAGAGAAATTTCAGAAATTTTTGCTAAGAATTATCTTCCAAATTTTGACTTGAGGGATATGGAAATTTAGAAATATTTTGGAGAGTTACAGCATAGAATTATTGAAGAAACATTAAAGAATTAATTTTCTTCTTTAGGGGGAGTAATTCTACTACACTGAAAGCCAAATAAGCCAGGTGTGGTGACGCACATCTACAATCCTAGAGGCTGAGGCAAGATGGATTGCTCCAAGCTTCCGGGCCAGCCTGAGCTATGTAATGAGTTCAAGAGCAGCCTAAATTACATAGCAAGACCCTGTCTCAACCAATAACAACAACAGAAGAAAGATGAGTAAGGGATAAATGATTAAACCATAGTAAATTACAGTGTTGTAGAAGTAGTTTTCAAGACAAATGTCTTAAAAGCATGACATAAGGTATCTCTACATAGAAGAGCTTTCAGTAATGAGGGATATGGTTTATTGTTTTTGAGCCACGACTGGGCTAAGAGTCATCCTGCCCAATTGCAAGGAAAAAGGTGAGTCGCCACTAAGTTCTTTCAGGCTTGTCATTCTGATTCTGTGACTTTCTTTTAAGGTACTTGCTCTACCACCATTAGCCCCTGCTTTTCTGATTTTGAGTAGATAAAACAACACTTTTGACCATCTATTATATAAACTGGGCTTATTTCTTTAAAGTACTTGTTTACTAAGCAGTTATTTTGTGCAAAGCTAGGGTATATGTGTAAGATGAGGGGTGCAGAATATATATTGTCAGGAATGTTCCTTAAATGAGCTTATTGATAAGATAAGAAGCTATTTTTTTTTTTTTTAAGACAAGGTCCTGGTTTGTAGTTCAGGCTGACCTTGACTCACTATGTAGTCCAGGCTGGCCTTGAACTCATGATGATCCTCCTGCCTCTGCCTCCTAAAGAAGCTACATTTTATAAAACAAATGAGCTGTGAGATATAATTTACACTTTATTTCTCAAACATTGCAGTAACCTTTCAGTAGTTGAAATTTGCTAGTTTTTTGTTTGTTTGTTTGTTTGTTTTTTGAGACAGGACCTCACTTTGTAGTTCAGGTTGGTCCTGAGCTCAGCCTTGAACTCTGCAATTCTCCTGCCTCTGCCTCCTGAGTGCTGGGATTACAAGCGCAGGCCACCATGCCTGGCATTGTATGTGGTTAGCAGAGATCAATCCTGGGCCCTTGTGCTTGCAAGGCAGACGCTGGAACCACTGAGCTAAATCCCCACCCTTAAATTTGCTAATTTTACTCTTGTACAGACTTCAATTTCAGCAAGTTGTCTTTTTAAATGTCTCCTTTATGTCAATTTTACTGTGGGATTTTGGGTTATAACATTGTGTTCAGGGTTGCATATAAACAGTGTAATGTCTAACATCTATCATCTTCTATGGGAACTTTTTGTGACAGAATAGTAAAATTTGCTTATATAACAAAAATCCCTAGTATAATCAAAATATTATGGTACTGGCATAGATAGCAGGTTTTTTTCTCTCCAAATGACCATTTTCTTCTTTAACAATGGTCACCTTACCATTCATTCCATTATTCAAAGCTGTTTTGAATCATTGTAGTACAAAGGAAGGAAGATTAGATGTGGAGCTGAGAGATCAGTTTTCTCCATCTGTCCTTTCTCCCTGCACTCACTTGGTAGGTAAGACAGTCACCTCATTGGCACAGTGGAAATAAGATCTGCCCTGCTCACCTCATACAAGACAGTTTGTAAACCAGAAAGTGTCAAATATATGAGGTAGGATTTAAAAGCCGTCATTAAGGCAGAATATGAATGAAACCACCTTTTCAAAGAAAATAAATGAGAGAAATAAAATATAATGAGAAATAAATGTAGGTTACAGTGAGTTTTAAACCTCGCTTTTCATATGCCTTAGGCATTAAGAGCACATCTGGCTCAATTCTGACCCAATTGAAATACAACATTTGAACAAAGGATGGAAAAACTGTTACATGTTCTTCTATGCATGAGGCCCCCCAAAAAATGCTTAATGATTAATATCCCTTTTTCCTGGCTTCTGAAAAATCCAAATGGACTTTAGCTCATTTTGTAAAAGTGGTGGGAAGTGAGCTCTCCCAAGGGTGCTGTGGTGTTACAAACAAGGTGCCTTCCACTGGAGAACAGACCCGCAGCACCCTCCTTCCAGCAGAAATCACAGTTGATATGTCTGATGTAGCGTTTTGCTGTCACAGCATGGCAAGGTTTTGTATCTTGACAGAGCTACCCTGTTCTTTTAGACACTGGGAGTCTATCTATCCCTTACAACTCAGCTTTCAGAATCATTGAGGGAGAATATACCAATGTACCAAGCTAAACCTAGTCTCCTGGGTCTACCAGAAGAAATTCTACAGTGCAGACCCCCTTCTTTAACAGGCTTAGGTTAGGTGTTTGCATGCTGTGGCTGCCACTTGCATATGTTCTGTCTTTGCAGACATTTGTTTGGAATACTCTATATCTGCTTTTGTCTCCAAAGTCCCACAGGCACAATTTATTCAATTTTATATAAAAGTGACATGAAATGAGGATGCTGAAACCTGCTGAACTGATGACTAATGAGTTCTTTCCCATTGCCACCTCACATAATTGGCATCAGCTACAGCCCAGTTATATTCATTGTTTCCCAGGAGTGACCTCGGCAGAAGTACATTTTTCCTCTTAAATTTGATTCTTGTGGAATGTGTAATTAAAGTCCTGATGACTTGAGAAGAAAGAAATGAGGGAAAGAAAAATAAATTATCACAAGCTGGTAATCTATAAACTTAGTTTTTCGTGGGACTCATAAAAGAGCATGTAGTGTGTTTTCAGCTATATTACTCTTTTAGAAAGGCCAGACGTTCAAGTACGTTCATGGTTCAGTGGTAGGAGATTTTTCAGTTTTCATCTTTAATCTGAAAAAGAGACTTTGCTTATCAGACAATTTAATTGTGGATGACCCTTTACAATCCAGTTTTGTTGCAATTGTTCTTTTGTGATGGTGGTCATTTTGAGACAGAGATCTATCTGATTTTTGGATATGTGTTTCATACATTTGGCTAATTAGAAAATCAATGAAATTGGACTCTATTCATTTGTAAATGTCTGTGTTACTTACTTCTTGACATACTTTTGTCTCCCAGTAAACAATTACAGCTTCAGCCTTACCTATGAAGGGTGTATCAGTCACTTGTTTGGTTTAGCAAACCTATGTTAGCACCTCCCATATTGAGAATCAAACTTAGGCCTTCTGCCTGCCAAGCAGACACAGCATGACTGAGCTACATTCCCAGTGAGCCCTTGCTTTTGGCAACATTTCCTAGATATAGAAGTAATGAAAGTCTTTTCATAGATTGGAAAGTTGATAACCTCTAAGACATCCCCCTTTAAGTCGCGTTTTCTAGTGTTAATGCCCTTCTTATTGTCCCCTCACAGAATTCATAGGATTGGGTCTGTGTAGTCCAGGTAGATATTGTGGATGTAATGGAATTTTAAATTCTAAGGTTCAGTCATAAAATAATATTGAGGCTTAAGTCTTGTGCAGTTGTTTTGGGAGAAACAATCTTGCCTATCACGTAAGGAAGAAATCAGGAATCAGCACTCCCTTCCTGCCTAATTTCTTTGCTGTTGGCTTCTCATTGTATATGTGCTGCTGAAACAAGCACTGTTAGCTTCTCATTGTAAC
Source organism: Petromus typicus (assembly GCA_004026965.1). Lineage (NCBI taxonomy): Eukaryota > Metazoa > Chordata > Mammalia > Rodentia > Petromuridae > Petromus > Petromus typicus. Next base: position 80,425 of record PVIR01002236.1, read on the forward strand.
TGTTATTTGTACTCTGTTTCGTACTTATGCAATTTAAATTTGTCTATATTTTATTGATATTTTATAAGTAATTTAGCCAGGTTCTATTGAAAGGACAATCTACTAAAGCTGATTCAATCATATACATTATAATTTTTGCCAACAGTGGTTGGATGTGTTCACTTGTGTGTGCATCTGGCTTTGTAAATTATTGTTTACTTACTGATTAGATTTAAGCAACTGTGCTTTGTACGTATTGTCATGACATCCCACTTGGAGACCAAATCCTCATGGATACATACTGATCTAAATCTTGTAACTATCAAATGAAAAGGTTACACTGGCACTTTCCAATTTGATTTGCCTAACTTATTTTTTCTTTCATATACTGTGAAGAAGACTCGAGGCAAAGAATAATGGACCAACTAGTTTCCTATAGGCTAACATGGTGATGCTCTAACTATAGCCCTACAGGCAACCATCCCCCGTCATCCAAAAACTTGCTAGAAATGTGGATTCCAGCTACAGGTTGTGGAATGTGTGGAATCAGAAACTCTGTTGTGGTGGGGAGGAGACAACAGCATGTACTTTAAACACTCCCAGTGGTTCCCATACATGGTGCAGTTTTGGAAGCACTACCGCTTAGAAGTCCTGGTGTGCCATTTGCGGCCCTGCTTCCCACTCATTCTGTAGTTAATGTTTGGAGCCCGGTTTATCCTACAGGAAAGCTTCTCAGTACAGTAAATCTCCAACTTATGAACAAATTTCATTCCAGGCTTATGTTTGTAAATCAGATTTATTCATGAGTCTGACACAGTGAGTATTCTACACCTTTAACTCAGATATACAATGTAATCCATAAAAAAACCAAAACACACATAAAAACACTGCAAATAAAGTATTTTCACTTTTATAGTTTTACCTGAAAGTAGTGGTATGGTACAGTACAACTGTAAATAAAATATTTTTACTTTTGTAATTATCAAAATTGTGATGCAGTAGATTACTGTATTTTTCACTTTAGTTTCCATGGTTACTTCTAGTCTTTTCCACATCATCACTGCTTTTCCTCTTGCTTCTGGTCATCTTGGACTTGATGGAGCCCGGTAACACTGTGCACTATGCGCACAGCAGCACAATTGTGACAATGTCTGGCAGCCACATAAGCTATTTCTGTGATTTGTTTGCCTCTATGAATGCTTATAATGTGAGGTCCAATCATATCCACAAAAGTCTGCATCTCGAATGTTCATAACTCAGGAACTTACTGTAGCATTCTGTCACGAAGAAGAGGTGTTTGTGTGTCCTTCATAGAGAATAACAAACTTGGAATTTTTGCACATTATAGATCCACAGAAACTCACAATGAACACACAAAGGATGCTTTTAAAATGCATGATGGAACTGGCCCAGACCTAAGGAGCATGTCTGAAAACCAACCAAAAAAATGAGACAGTACCAATATAGAGCTGTAAACCAGGGGTTAGTGAGTCAGGGCGTTTGCACTTGTCTCAGTTATCTGCTGATCTCCAGTCACCTTCGGTCAGTTTTAGTGGGTCATTAGGTTTGGGAGCAGGAGATGTAGCCTTAAATCTTACAAGGGTGGGACGTCAGAATGGAGAGAAATAAATCCAAGATTTTAAAAAACTGACAAGCTTTGGATGAACGAGGGAGATAAAACTACCTTGCAGATAAAGGGTTTGAAATAATTACCTAACTCAGCCTATCTCAACTCTCATTGGTATGAGATTCTTCATTGAGATTTCCCAATCATAATCCCTCATTAAAGAAGGATGAGACTACAATTCATGCTTCTGTGGCATGAAATCCCAAAGTCAAAATTTTAAAGATATAGCACATTGCTAATGCTTTCCAAACACCTGGAAGATGGAATACAAATAATTTTTAATTCACTTAAGCATGGAGATCAAAGACTTTATCCAATTCCAATTTCCAGGAGCATGAATTCACAATTAAAAGTTGCAAAATTTATGCAAAAAAAGAAATCACTATAAGTGATGAAACAGAAATAACAAACTACAGGAACAGACTTACAAAAGACAAGAGTAATGATCAGATACAGACCACAAAATAAATTTAATTAATATATTAAATAAAAAGGCTTTCAAGAGGTGATAAAGGGACAGAGGCTATCAAAATTCTCCAGAAAACTTGAAAAACAAACAAATAAGGATAGCTAAAAGTAAAAAACAGTATCATACAAATTAGGAACTCAATAGATTAAATACAAATGAAGAGAGAATAAAAAACTGAAATAAACTATGTATAACAGAAAAGAAAGATACAGAAAATGTGATAGGTTAAGAATCACAGAGAATAGAATGAAAAGGTTCACAATATGTTTGATTGGAATTCCAGAGTAAAGAGGTGGAGGAAAGATGATGTTAAAGAAAAAGAGGCTAAAAATTTCTCAGAATCCTTGAGCAGGACCCAGTTTAGGATGCTCAATACTTTTTGTGCAATCCAAATTAAAAATGACAGTCCATGTGTACATACATTTACAGTGAAACTGTCCAACCAAAGAAAAGCTCTTAACATGTGGCAGAAAAGGTAAATTATGTAGGGGAATGATAAACTACATAAAATGAGAGCTAATTGATAGCAACAGTGGAATCTGGAAGAAATTTCAATAGGGTTTGCATTAGTCTATGACAGTGGCCAGCAAATGACTTCTGTAAAGGAATAGGCAATAGTTATTTTAAGCTTTTTGTGTCACAGAGTCCTTGGTTTTTTGGCCTTTTCCTCACCCACAACACTTTGAAATGTAGAAACACCTCAAGGGCCAAAATTGACTATAGGCCAGATACAGAAACACACATTCTGAGGAAAGTGAGGGGAGATAATTGTAGACTCACTTAAATATTGCGTGATCGTGTGTTATGAAATGATTAGAATGAGCAAAGCTTTACACAGTGGAACAATTATAACCATGTAAGAAGTGACAGCTCTACACAAGTGAAACCTGATTGACATTTACT
>PVIR01002236.1:83502-96572 GCA_004026965.1 Petromus typicus
AGTGCTGGAATGACAGGCGTGAGCCACCACGCCCGGCACTGTGGTATGTGGTACTGATTGCTGCTGGGCATGAGTCTCCACACCCAATATGGGGTGTGGTTACCGGGGATCGAACCCGGGTCCTTGTGCTTGCCAGACAGGCACCGGAACCACTGAGCTAAATCCCCAGCCTCATAAGGATGCCCTCATAAGTGAAATAAACAGGTCACAGATGTGTAAATATCTTATCTTTTCTCTGGTATGAGAAACTGAAATTGTAAATGAGTTGTAGTGTGTATAGTTGATATTGTGAAGTAGAAAATATTTAAAAGGAAAGAGTGTAAGGGTAAATAACAAGGGGAAAATGAATGTGGTAATAATAAAGAAAAAGAAAACAAAGATTGTGTATATATTGGGTGGGAGGAGGCAGGGCAGGGGGAAAAGGGAAAAAAATGAGAATCAAGTCATGTCATATTCTGGTACAAACTCTTAATGTTGAATGTGATTATGATGTATATTCATAATGTACCAATAAAGATAATTTTTTAAAAATTGGATGTAGATGCTGAGAGTGGAGCTGTATTAATTGATCCTTTCACCCTCTCTTATTGTCACTCTTTAAAAAGTGGCTCATCAAAGTAATTTACAAACAGAAAATACTGCCCTTTTAAAATTTATACACTTGCTAGTGTGGAAAAAACATATAGCCATATAGCCAACACTTCAACCATTATATAAATGTATTCTATTATCACCAAGTTACTTCTCCCCCACCCCCTTTTTGTACCAGAGGTCAAACTAAAGACCTCACGCTTGCAAGGCAGGCACAGTGCCACTAAGCCTAGTTCTTAACTCTTAAAAAAAAAAACAAAAAAACCAAACACTTTACCTCAGCCTTCACTTCTCAGTAACTACCAATCTCTTTTCTTTCTCTATGGTTTTACTTTTTTTCAAAACATCCTAAAGGTGTTACCAAAATATCTGTAGCATTTTGCATCTGTTCTTTCATTTGATATAATACATTCAAATTTCATCCCTTTCTTCTATATATTAGCCACTTATCTCTTTATTTCTGAGTAAGATTCCACTATATGCATGTGATACAATTTGTTTATCCATTCATTAGTTAAAGGACTTTACAATTTTCACTTTTTTATGACTATCAGTGAAGCTTTTATATACATCCATGTACCAGGTTTTCTGTCAATATAATTTATTATTTCTCTTGTATAAACATGTAGCCATAGTACTACTGGATTTATGAAAAAAATGAATGTTTAAGGAAATATACCTAACTTTGTTTTTCTAAAATCACAGTACTCGTTTGTGTATACGGCAATGCGTGAGACTTTTTGCTGCATATTATTGCTAGCAATTCACATTATTAGATGTGGTGTTGTTAAAAAAACAATAAGTATATTCAGTAGTGAAATTTCATTGTAATTTACATTCTTTTAATAGCTAATGAATTGAGCATTTTTTATTGTGGTACAATATCAGTTCAAGTATATTGTTTAAAGTTATTTGTTTTAGTACTGATATTTGAGAGTCTTTATATTCTGTATAGAAATCGATTATAAGACTGTGATTTATTAACATTTTCTCGCAGCCTGTGACATATCTTATTATTTTCTTAACAGGTGCCTTTTACACAGCAGAAATTTTGATGAAATCCAATCCATTGAGTTTGTTCTCTTATGGTTTGTGCTTTTGGTTTTATACTAGAGCGATCTTGTCAAACCCAACATTATACAGATTTCCTTTTGTATTTTGTTCTGGAAGTTTCATAGGTCTTACATTTAAGTCTTTTATTAATTTTGTTTTAATGCTTTTTATATGGTGCAAGGCATGAGTTGAGATTTGCATATTTTTTATGTATATGTATTAGTTGTTCAAGCACCATTTATTGAGAAGACTACCTTTCCCTATTGAATTATCTTGGCATCTTTGGCAAAAGCAATTGACAATGCATGTGTAGAACTTTTTCTATATGCTCCCTTTGTTCCCTGAATCTATGTGTTCATTCTGTCAGCAGTAACACAGACATGATTCCCTACTTTGACTGAAAGACTTGAAATCAGACACTGTGAGCCTGCTTTGTTCTTTTTGAAAATTGCTTTGGCATTTCTAGTTCTTTGATTTTTCTTTTTCAAAGCCTACATGGTACTATTCACATCTCTTCCACATCTGCGCCACTTAGTGGCTAGTCTGGAACCTGCACGATGGTCTTTTGCTTAGTTCAGTTCTCAGTCTTTTTATATGCTGTTCAGGATCTGATCCATGCATATGCAGTTTAGAAGTGAGCACATGAATTCATAAACAACTTAATCTGATTGCTTCCGTGATCATCTTCCTCTCCACAATCTCCAAGTCTTTGATTCTACCGTGGTTCACCACAGGCTTCTCATTTTTTACCTGCACTGAGGGTGAAGTGAGTGTAAGACCAAAAGAGAAAAAAATATAATGGCAGTCAGCTCCTCTTCTTGGTACCTCAGCTCCTCCAGCGGTAGGAAAACCTTTGTCCTCTTTTAGAGTTTTAGCTGCCTACAGCATCCTCTCTCTGAATATTGATTCTTCCACCACCTCCACTACCTCTGTGAAAGGAATGATGTAGTTAGGTAATAGTAGTATGGAAAAAAGACAAAAGTTGATAATAGCAACCTAGAAGAAAAAGACTCCCCCCCCCCCAAAAAAAACCCCAAACTATTTAGTACTCTCTTTCTGAGTGCTACAATTTCCTTTTATTGTTTTTCAAAATAGAACAAGAACTGATTTTTCTCTGAGATGAAAGGAAGAAGACTGCTCAGCACCACATGTGACCAGTGCTTCCCAGGAGTCTTTGAGACTAACTAGACTACCCTGAAGCTCTGCCATTTGTCAGTGAGGAGGCTGCTCCATAGGGGATGAGGGGAGGCCAGAAGCAAAAGAAAGCAAATGCCCCTAAATAAAAACAATGTAGGTGGCAGGCACCAGAGATACTGTTCCTCAGGACTTGGCCTTGGCCTTGGTCTTGACTGGGTGCCTTTCTTTCCCATTATTTAGAGTGAAGGTATGATTCACAAAACTTAATTACCACTACTCTCTTCCCTTCCCTCAACTGATTCTTGTCTCATCCTCAACCCTCTCCAGCATAGAAACTAGTGAAATAAAAAATTTGTCTGCTGAAGGAACTCAAGAGGCTGGAATTAGGCTGGGAAAATCAGAGGAAGATGACAGATACATGCTGAGCAATAACCTTCTCCACTTACCAGGTGTTTCTGACAGCAGGACTTCCTCTCCTTTTGTGCCTGTGTAGCCACAGTCCTCTGCTGGCCACAGTGTGCATGTTCCTCTGTCTCCCTCTTGTGATGTGGCATTGGTGTCTTAGTTACTGTTTGCATTGCTGAGACAAAATACTAAACACTTGAAGTTGAGGGGGGGAAAGGCTTAGTTTGTCTCACAGGTTGTAGAGATTTCAGTGCATAGGTGGCTCCAAGGCAGGATGGTGTGACAGAGGCACAGCACAGAGGAGAAACAGTCCATGGCCTGCCAGGGCAGGCAGAAGGCAGCAAAGTAGTAGTAGCAGCAACCAAGCCTGCCTTTATGTTTCATCCCTGCTACTTGCCATTTGAGCAGTGCCACCCACACCCAGGACTGGAAATCCTTAATCCCAGCATCAAACACTTAAGAATAGCACCACCCACTTAATTGCTAGATCCAGCCATGTCCCAAATATCCCACCTGTGAACACATGAGGTTTGTGGGGATCTAGATACAAGCCATAACAAACATGGAGCACAGTGAGAAACCTATAGTCTACTGTCCCATATACTGGCATCCCGAACTTTCTTAAGAAAGAAGCTGTTTTATTCAGAGTAGCATAAAAATGCTAACTGTTCTGAACAAGGAAACATGGCTTTATTATACTTTTATTTTTTCAAAAACAAAAATTATGACAGCTATATATGGATAGGGGCTTAATTTCTTTTTCTTGTTGAATGAGAAAGGAACCAGCCAGGTTATTTAGAGAAAACCTGTGTTTCAATGACTTTCTTCATAAAAGAGTTTGATGTGTAGCACCCAGGAAAAAAGCTTACATTTCTTCCATTTTGAGTGAATAATCAGGTTAGCAAGGAAACATACTTAAATTTCTATTCACCTTTTCCAATACTAAAGAATATTTCGGGCCAGGGATTTAGTTCAGTGGTTCTGGTGCCTACCTTGCAAGGGTAAGGGCTCAGGTTTGTTCCCTGGTAACCACATACAACAATGCTGGCTACAGTGACTCGTGCCCACCAGCAATCAGAACTACATACCACAGTGCTGGGCATGGTGTCTTATGCCTGTAATCCCAGCACTTGGGAGGCAGAGGCAGTAGGATTGCTTTGAGTTTAAGGCTGAGCTGAGGGCCATCCTGAACTACAAAAGCAAAACCCTGTCTCAAAAAAAAAATAAATAAAATAAAAGAATATTTCTACCAAATATTTCTACCAGTCTCTTGCCTTAAGCATTGTCCAATTTTGGAAAATCTGTATGACTTAGTGTTCACTAGAGGAACAGAATGAATCAATGAATCAATGAATGAATGGATGGATTTACAAAGTAGTCTACAATGGCCACTTCCAAAGTCAGAAGTGGAAGAATATAAAAGGGCAGTCTGCTCACTGGAGAGCCAAAGGATACAATCCAAAGTCGAACACCTGGAACTCACTACAGAGTACCATACAAGTCGGTATCATAAAGCCTGGAAGTACATTAGAAACCTGTAGACACACATCCAAAAGCAATGGCAAGGCCCAAGATTTAGCTCAGTGGTTCTGGAAGCTGCTTCAGAAGCACAAGGTTCCAAGTTTGGTCCCCAGTACCAAAAAGAAAAAATCATATGAAAAGCAGTGATAAAGACTGGAGTGCCTCTGAAGAAGCAGAAGGGAGACTTCCGTTTTTCCCTTTTTATTCCATTCAGACTACAAGCCTGTTGGTTGGTGCCCTCAACACCCTGGGTCGTCTTTCTTCTTTAGTAAGTCCATTATCCATATACATCCAGAACTGTACTAAACTGATGTGCTAGTTGTTTCTTATTTAAGTTAACACCATCATTAACCATCACAGACTTATTCTCCAGTATGAGTTGAGTCTGCTGATTCAACTACCTTATCAGAAACTAAGCTCTTAAAGATCTTCTCCTAGAAAGCCCATGGTTAGAGACTTAAGATTCACTACATAGAGCTGCACTGAAAAGGAAGGAATACTTGAGGGGTACTAGAAAGTTCCAAAGAAACTGAAACAGAAGTTCAAGGTCTGAAATTATGTTTTTAATTGAATACTGACTCTTTCCAAGTTAGATGGCTTCTGGATGCGTTTATACCATCTTCTCCGCAGTATAAACTCTGCTTCCCACCATAGCAGATTCACATGATGTAGTCCCACAAAGAGTCTTGGCTCTTGCCCATTGCTTACAGTTAGTACTAGGTAGGGTCCCTCTTCTTGAATCCAGTACTTACTTCAGTTCATCAGCTTATTCAAACAGTGATTGATGGGGTTTTTTTTATGACACAAGAGAAAGGTAAAGAGTACCCTTTTTGTCAGCCCACTACCACACTTCGGTGGAGGACAGTAGCGGGTGACTTATTCTGGTAGTTTGAGGAATATAGAAATCTTTGCCTCTGGCTTGAAGTGTAGGCTGTCTTTTGGACTTCAAAGCAGTGCTGCTTTCTGGTATTTGGCATGTCATGACAAGTCTCTTGATGCACCTTCTTTAGAACTGAAATAGCCTCGTTGCCATGGCTAAGGTACTGGTTTTCACCAGTTAGATTGGGCTTTGGCTTAGGGGTTACCACTTCACTCCATTCAGACTTGCTTAGTGTATAAAAACATGGTGATCTTTCTTTTCTTTAAAGCAATCTCTCACATACAACATGAGAGTGACAGAGAGACATAGTACCATACCAGTTCTTCAAAAGAAATTGATTATTGGGGTTGGCTTTCTTTCCAATACCTACTAGTTATGGCCTTGTGATTGAAATTTGCATAATTTCTCAAATAACGTGTAGGCAGCTCTAAATTCTCTAGTCAGAAACTTTAAATTCCTCATCCTCATGTAGAAAAAGCCCTGCCTTTTCAAGAAAAGCCAGTTGAAAATGCTGCCACAGCCTGGTACATCTTGATTCTGTGTATCAAAAGAAAAAAAAGAAGCTAAAGGGGTGACTAGTGTGGGACCAACTAAGCTCCCCTGTATGTAGGCTTGTGACTTCCTTTTATATTGAAATATTAAAAAAAAAAAACTACCTCTTGAGATATTGCATCTGAGCAGTTAGTGAATAGGAAGGGATTTTTCCCCAATGCGCTGTTGTCATGCTGCCTCCAACACATACACTTTCAAATATCTCTCACCTCAATTGATTTTTACCTTTACTTGCAAAGGTGAACAGCCTCAGCTCCCTTTGCAGGGTGATGGTGCTCCTTCCAGGACCACTAGCACTTCAAGGTGATCCCAAACCCATAGGAGACTTTGCTGTCATTTTCTTCAAAGAGAAATAAAATAAAACTAAATACTGAAGAAGAAATTTGGGCATCAGTTCCATACCCACCAGCACGTCAAGGATCCCTCTTCAGCCCTGTTGCCATAGTTGCTTAGCTACCTGTTTCAGCTGCATCCATGGAATTGCACCCCCCCTCGTGTAAATACATTTGTTCTGTTTTTGAGCATACTTCATTTCACAGTCATGATGCTTAAGAATCTTTTTCTTTAGGATTGATGCAGTTGTTTCTCCTTAAATAAATTCAGCATCTATTCATTTAAAAACAACTTTGAGGGCTAGGGATTTAACCCAGTGGTTCTGGTGCCTGCCTTGCAAGCTCAAGGGCCTGGGTTCAATCCCTGGTAACCACATACCACAATGCCAGATGTGGAGACTCATGCCCACCAGCAATCAGAACCACACACCACAGTGCCAGGCATGGTGGCTCACGCCTGTAATCCCAGCACTTGAGAGGCAGGGGCAGGAGGACTGCTCTGAGTTTGCGACTTACCTGAGCTACCATAGTGAGTTCAGGACCAGCCTGAACTACAAAGCGAGACCCTGTCTCAAAAAAACTTTAAAAAAAAATCTTTGATAGTATACCACTAGGAGTTCTCCTACGCCCTAAAGTCCTCCAGGCATTGCATTCTCAGCAAGTTAAAATAAACAGGCCAGGATTCTAAACCATAAAGTGTCCTCCTCTCATGTCCTCATGATCATAACATGACTTGTGTCTGTCCAATGTTAAACATGTTTAGGACTGACCACTTGCTATATATACTTTGCTAATTTTCAGAGCTTTTACTCCATACTGCTCTGCCAGTGTGGATGGGACAGCCCAGCAGCAAGTGTGCATTTGTGACTTTGTCAATTCTGTTCTCTTATTTGGGGTCTGTCTGGGAGTAAAAATGGTCTAGGAAGTTGCAAGAATAGGTTTCTGTATTTTACTGAAAGTATTAAGTTGGTTCTTTGAGTAGGGCAAAAGTACAGTAGCAGTTGATCACAAAAGAACAAGGTAATATATTCCAGTATGTGTAAGTGAATCAATTTACAAAGAGAAAAGTGAACCTATACTCTATACCTGGTATTATAAAGAAATCTCGCTTTTGTCATTTTTTTCTTCTTCAGTCTCTAATCAAGGTGCCATCACAACCTTCAAGGTCTCACATCAGATGATTATCGGTGGAGTATAACACAGTCATCTCAATAACACCTGAAAGTGGACGCTCAAATGTCCTTAGCCCCCTATTTCAGAAAAAGTGCCACATTTTCAGTGTTCCATGATGTGAGCCCAAATCCCGGGGCAGCCCTTAAGCTGAAAGCTTTGGTAGGAGGTTTATCACTATGGTAAGAAAGTCTTAGGAAAAATGGACCAATAATATGCTCTGTGTGTGTGGGTGTGTGTGTGTGTGTGTTTGTGTGTGTGTGTGTGCGTGCGCATTTCACTATTATAAAAACTCAGTCAAAGCAGCTGAGAACATGTGTTCCTGAATGTCCTTACAAGGAAATAAGTCACAAATGAGCTTCTCAAATTAGTGTTGCAGCAAGCCAGCTCTGGGAATGAATGATCCCCTTTATCAACCAGAGAAAAGAGAAACTGCAGAAAAGATGGAGATCAACCCCCCAAAGATTGTAACCTACCCAATGGAAATAGGTGTTAATTCAGGAATTCCCACTGGGCTTCTTACATGTTCTAATTTATTATGTTACTGTTTTGTCATTTTCATTAAATAATACCCACTGAGATTTACCTTTTTTATTAGCACGTTTGTATACATAATGTCTACGTTGCTCATGTGGAGTTGGTATATGTACATAACACATTTTAATTCCTTTTTTATTCCCTTTCACTCCCTTTCCTCCATCTCCTAATCACCATCCCATTTAAGAATGATCTATCTCCCTCCCCATCCTATTGTCTTTTATTGTGCTTGTTATGTGTAATTTAGGTTTCTTACACAAAAGAAACTATTGATGTTTTGGGGCCGGGGAGTTAGCTCAGTGGTTCCGCAGCCTGTCTTGCAAGCCCAAGGGCCCGGGTTCGATTCCTGGTAACCACATAACAATACTGGGTGTGGAGACTCACACCCCGCAGCAACCAGTACCACATACCACAGTGCCAGGCATGGTGGCTCAAGCCTGTAATCCCAGCACTTGGGAGGCAGAGGCAGGAGGATTGCTGTGATGTGAGTTGGAGGCTGAGCTCAGGGCCAGCCTGAACCACAAAGCGAGACCCTGTCTCAAAAAACCTAGAAAAAAAAAAGAAAGTATTGATGTTTTATTTTGTGTTTCTGATTTATTACACTTTGTATTATGATCTCAATGTACATCCTTTTTCTGCCAAAGACACAAGTTTATCCTTCTTTATGGAACAATAGGAATCCATTGTGAATAAATACCACATTTTCTTTATCTATTCATCTGTTGATCAGAATATTGGCTTCTTTGAGTTGTTTGAAATTTTTAAAAACAAAATTGTTTAAAAATCAGTTATCAATGAGTTTTAATTGATGTGTGGATATGTGGAGTACTTTTTTTTTTACTTTTATAGAGACATGTGCTACTATTTTACAAATGCTGGCACTACTCACAAAATTCTGGTATGTCATGAAATTTATAGTGAATTCACATGAATGTCAATTTTAACTATACTTGAAAAGGTTCATGCAAGAGATTTATACACCATTACATTAAATTCCTCTGCAGAGGAAATAACTTTCTTTGAAGAAAATGTGAAGTCAATCCTGAAGCTTTGTGTAAGAGTAGCCTATTACCTAGGGGGCCATGCCGAACAAATGCAATCTTGACTGAAATTCTTATCTAGGTGAGCAAGAGAAGATGGAATTTGTATCCTTTCTGTATGTTGAATAAAATTCCTTAGCTTTAAAAGAAAAAGACTAGGATTCTTTTAGAACTTCCCATTTCTGCACTTCGGACTCACATTTGGTTTGGGATTTGCATTAACTTCAGGCAATGTGATACCAGGGGAAAGTCCACAAATTCACTTCCAGTTTGGTGATGGTTGGAATTTTGATCTTGTTCCTGATACTATTCAGTTTTCAGTCCTTAAATGTCTGCTCCGTACATTCTGTCTAATGTATATAGTTGCATTTAGGAGAAAGAAACAGAGCGCGGCACAGTTACTATATAATACCTACGGTTCTCAAGCCAAAATCCACCCAGGTTTGCTGTAGAAAGTGAGTGATCATTTCTAGCATTTTAATATAGGGAAAATAATGCTCATTTTAAGTATTTCCAGAAGTCTTCTTTTCTTTTACATAGATCCAGGTTTCTCTTTAAGCATATTCTTTCTACCTGAAGAAATCCACATTTGTAACTGGTTGATAATTAAATTAGTTTACAGTTCATGCCTGTGGTTTTGTAGTGCAAAAGGTTTATATTTTTGGTTGCGAATTTGTATGCGTGTTTTAATGTGCTTTTCTAAATAAATTCACAAGATAATAAAAAATACAACTCTGGGGGCTGCAGATTTAGCTCAGTAGTTCTGGCATCTGCCTGGCAAGCATAACACCCTGAGTTCAATGCCAGGTAACCACATTCCACAATGCCACATGTGGTGGGTGACTCATGCCTGTAACCCCAGCACTCAGGAGGCAGAGGCAGGAGCATTTCTGTGAGTTCAAGGTTTGCCTGGGCTACATAGTGAGCTCAGGGCCAGCCTGAACCACAAAGTGAAACCCTATCTCGAAAAAACAAATACACCTTTTCCTCATTTAAAAAGAAGATATTTACATGCAGTATAGTGCAGGTCTTCTGGTATGAGTTCTCTCAGCTTTTGTTTCTCTGAATAAAATTGTTACTTAATTTAGATAGGTATATTTTGTAGTGTATAAAATTCAGGGTATTAGTGTTTTGGTTTTTTATTTCATTCAAGTCTTTTAAAGATGTCATTCCTTTGTCATCTGACTTACAGTTTCTAATGCTGTTTGCTATAATCATCTTTGTTTTCTCGTAAAATTGTGTCTTTTTACTCTAGGTACTTTCAAGATTTTACATTTATCTATAACTTTAATATGCTTCAATATGATAGGCATATATGTTTTTACATGATATTTATATTGCTTGGAAAATCCAAACTTCTTGATATATGATTTAGTGTTTTTTATAATTTTTGTAAATATCTCAGCTATTATCTCTTTAAGTATTTTTTTCCTGGGACTCTATTTCCATGTGTGTCAGACTTTCTGGCAGTCCCTTAGCTCCTAGATGCTCTGTTATAGTAGCTGTTTTTCCCTCTTTTGTGTTTCAGTTTGTGCAGTTTCCAGTCATTTATCTTCAAGTTCACCGATAAGACAGTTAGACCTTCTTCATCTGTTACTGTATTTTTAAAATAATCTATCTCTTTCTTTCTCTTTTTACATCCATTCTGGATGCTGTCTACCTTTTTCAGTAAAGCCTATAACATAGTCATCATAGCTTTTTCTTAATTGAGTTTATTGTTACATTAATTATACATTATGATCACAGTCAACATTAAAAATTTGTACCTATACATGACATATCTTGAGTCTCATTTTTCCCTTTCCTTTGCTCACCCTCCCACCCTAGTCCTCATATACATAAGCTTTGTTTCCATTTATTTTTATTATCAAATTTTTTCTTTCCCTTCTTTATTTTCCCCTACCCCTGCTGCCCTTTTCCTTTTTGAATATTTTCTTCCTATTTCACAATATCTATCATGCATTCTGGACTTTGCCTACACCTTTAGTTTCTCATACTAGAGAAATGATACAGTATTTATACATCTGTGTCTTATTTATTTTACTCATGAGTAGGACTTCAAGGTACATCTATTTTAGTATAAATGACTCAAATTTATCATTCTTCATGGCAGAGTAATATCCCATTTTATTTTTTTAAATAACCCACATCTTCTCTATCCAGTCTCCTTTTGATGGGCATTTGGGCTGTTTCCAAGATTTAGCTATCACAAACTGAGCTGCTATAAATATGGGTGCACATATGTCACTGTTGTAAGATTGTTTTAATTATTTCATGTATAGGCCTAGCAGAAACGGAGCAGGGTCAAATGAGACCTCTAATCCTAGTTTTTTGAGGAATCTCCACATTGATTTCCTTAGAGGTTATACCAGTCTACATTCCCACCAACAATGGAGAAGGATTTCTCTCTCTTCACAGCCCCACCAGCATTGTTGTGAGTTGATTTTGTGAATGCAGTCATTCTTGGTTGAGTAAGATGGAATTCCTGTGTTATTTTCGTCTGCATCTTGAATGACCAATGATGTCAAAGATTTTTTCATGTTTCTTTGCTGCCTTTACATCTTCATTTGAAAAATGGTTCTGCATCCAGATGCCCATTTTTGGACTGGGTCTTTAAATTTGAGTTATCTGATTTTTTTAAGTTCTTGATATATTCTTCATAGTAGTCTTTTGTCTGAGGAACAGCTGGTAATTTTTTTCTCAACTTGTGGGTTGTCTTTTCACTCTGTTGGTGGTTTGTCATGCTGTGCAGAAGCTTTTTAATGAGATGTGATCCCAATTGTTTAGTCTTTCTGATAGTTCCCATGCTGCTGAGGTTTTGTTCATAAAGTCTTTCCCTATGTCAGTGTCTCCAAGAGTTCTACCTAACCTATCTTGCAGCAGGTTTAGTGTGTCTGTTTTAATATTTAGGTCTCTAATCCACTTTGATTTTAGTTTGGTGCATGGGGAAAGACATGGATCTAGCTTTAATCTTTGGCAAGTTGAAACCCAGTTTTTCCAGCATCATTCATTAAAGAGGCTACCCTTCCTCCATTGAGGGTATTTGGCTCCTTTGTCAAAAATGAAGTGGCTTACTACGTCTGGAGTTGTTTCTGTGTCTTCTAGTCTGTTGCATTGATCCACAGGTCTGTTTCTTTGCCAGTGCCATGCTATTTTTATCACAGTGCCTTTGCAGTATAGTTTCAAGTTAGAGACTGAAATACCTCTGCCATGTCCTTGTTGCCTAGAACTGTATTTGCTATTCCAGATCTCTTCTGGTTGTAATATTTTCTCTAGATCTGGGAAATATGCTGTTAGGATATCAATCAGGATTGCACTGAATCTATGTAAGTTTTAGCAGTATGGTCATTTTGACAATATTGGTTCTTCTTATCCAAGAACGAGAAATGTCTTTCCATTTTCTGATATCCTCTTCAATCTCCTTTTTCAGACTGCTGTACTTTTCAGAGAAGAGGTAGTTTTTAAAGTTTTGTTTGTTTATTTATTTATTTGAGACAGGGTCTCACTTTGTAGTTCAGGCTGGCCCTAACCTCACTACGTAGCCCATGATAACCTTGAACTCACAGCAATCCTCCTGTCTCTGCTTTTCAAGTGTTGGAATTATAGGTGTGAGCTACCATGTCTAGCATTGTGATATGTGGTACCAGGGATTGAATTTAGGACTTTACACTTGCCAGGCAGACGCCAGGACCACAGAGCTAAATCCCCGACTCTGTTTCCATTGTATTGGAGTACAAGTTTATTGCTTGGTTTGTTTTTGGGCTTGTTTGTTTGTTTGTAGTTTAGACTGACCCTGGACTCCCTATGTAGCCCAGGCTAATCTTGAACTCATGATAATCCTCAAGTCTCTGC
>PVIR01002237.1:0-19374 GCA_004026965.1 Petromus typicus
AGGGGCCTGGTCATGGTGACTCTATTTCTAGAGTGAGTGGCTCTCAGAAAACAAGACAGAGAAGTTCATGGAATTTCCTTGTCAGAGCTTCAGGAATCACAGACTGGTGCTTTCTCCAATGGCTGAAGTCTCTTGAGTCTGCCCCAGGCTCAAGTAAAGGGGACCAGACCCACAGCTGGGTAGGAAGAGTTGCAGTGTTAGGAAGAGCTTGTGGCAAGGGATCGGCTTATGGCATCTTTGGGAAATATAATCCCTCACTGGTTCCAAAGCCCCAGTCCTGGAGAATTAATTCTGCAGAACTGGAGTGTAACTATAGAATCTGGTTGGGTTTTTTTTTAAACAGGGTCTTACTTTTTTTGTAGTTCAAGCTGGCCCCGAGTTTAGCCTTGAACTCACAGCAATCCTCCTGCCTCTGCCTCCCAAGTGCTGGGATTACAGGTGTGAGCCACCTCGCCTAGCACTGTGGAATGTGGTTCTGATTGCTGGTAGGTAGTGAGTCTCCACACCCGGCATTGTTGTATGTAGTTACCAGGAATGAACCTGGGCCCTTGCACTTGCAAGGCAGGCGCTGGAACCACTGAGCTAAATCCTTGGCCCAGTAGAATCTTATTTTTGATGTGTACCACTGTCCTTTTGCACATGACCTGTGGCTTCTGGCCCCTGAGCTTGGGTAGAGTTTGCCTGTTCGTGGACTCCACTGAAGACTCTCTTGAGGGAAACCAGCATTGGGTCAGCAAGGGAGCCCAGAAGAGTAGGGAGCGCCATCTGTCCCCAGTGAGATGGTGCTGCTGGCTTTGGGGAGCTGGTATATCTTAGTAGCCCTTTAAAACTTCCAGCCCTTCGAGCAAGTTTTCAGCACTTTCTGGTTTGTAGACAGTAATTTTTGGCATGTGGACAGAGTGACAGTGGTAGGCCCTGCCATTTTCTGTGTTGGCCTTATAGTTATTTTTGAGGCTCCATCTCTTTGATTGAAGCTGAGATGTAGTGCAGAGGCCTCGGCAGCATGCGATGCCATTGGAGAACAGGATGTTCTTGTCCCCTGCTCTGGATACACTGGAAGGCCTGCAGTTTTAGCTCTACCATAGCTTTGCTCTTTGTCTCAAAGTAGACCATGTATCCACTCAGAACATCTATTTTCTCAACAGCCAGATGTGTGGATCCTCTGCCCCCATTCTGCAGACCGAACTGCAAAGTGGAGACACTCTCCCTCAACAGAAAATCTGCCGTGGCTCCCCATGGCCCATAGTTCCCATGCCCTGCCTGCGCTTCAGGGCCACGGAGCTGCCCTCCCTCCAGCGACATCATCCCTTCACCTCTCCGGGCCTCCCTGTGTCCTGTCCCTCAGCCCCACATCAGAGACAGCTTCTCTTGCTTTCACAGTCTGCCTTGGCTCTTGTCACCTTCTCTCTTTGAAGCTTCCCAGTGTCCCCCCTGCTGGCACACCACGTGCTCTTCTACACACATGGTATTCCATGAGTCCCTTTAGCTGTGCTGTTGTGGCTGAATCCATGTCCTGGATTCACTCAAAACACTTCCCTTTCATGGCCACGTGAACTTTGAGGAAGAGGCAGAGATCTCACTGTGCTAGGTGGTGAATAAAGTAGGGAGGACTCACCATCTTGTTTTTATGAGCCTGACTTTCAGTTGGATGACACTTGGCAGCAGCATTCATGATATTTTTGATCACAGTCAGAAAAGAACTGATTCCAAAAGAGGCAAGATTGCTGGGGTTGGCGTGTTCAAAACAAGGGGAATATTTTGAGGGGATCAGTAGCAATATCTCTTACTGTGATAATTTTATAATTTTAATTTTCATCTTATCATTCCATCACATTTCTTTTGCTGTGTGGTCTTGGGCTAATTGCTTCACTTCTGTTTCCTCACCTTGGAATCACTCTAAGTTTGAATGTACAAGACCCATCGCTGCTTTTGCCTTCAGCGGCAAAGCTCTCCTGTTTTGTGGGCAACAGTGAGACTCACAATACCCCCTGAGTGAATGAATGAGAGAATGGTGAAGCCAGCTGGGTTTCTGATCTGATTTGGGGGTTTTCTTTTGCTTTGTGTTGGTCTCTGGGATCAAACGGAAGGCTTCGCACCTGCTGCTGGGCAAGCCTTTTGCCAAGGAGCTGTCAGGGGTCCTAAACTGCAGCAGGAAGTCCAAACTTTGGGGAGCCCCGCCCTGTGCTCCCTGTCTCCTAGCAACCGGGAAACAAAGCTCTGCGCGCATGCGCACTGTACCACGTCCTCGAGGTGGCGGGGAGCCGCGCTCTAGCTCAAACTCACCGTCTGCTGCCCCGCGCACCAGCTCGTAGGTGTCTCCACTCCCGACGCCCCAACCTGACATCTGTTCTTACACCTCTTTTCCTGTGCTGGGGTAGCGTAGGATTCTCCCTCCCCAGCCCTTGGGCTTGTGTCCTGAGCGCGGGACTCAGTGACATTCATGTCTCGTTTTGGGGGAGTCTCTCCCTCCTAGACCTTGCGCGGCTCTGCCTGGCCTGCGTGGCCTTTGGCCCAATGCCAAACGCCTCGCGTGCTTTGGCGTAGCTGGCCTGGACTGGGGTAGACTTCCCCGAGCCTGCACAGGGAGGGTGGTGCAGGCCCTCTGGAGATTCCCGGCGAACCGCACTCACCTGGCCCCGCGTTCCAGGAGCGCCCAATGACTGGCTTCTCATTCCGGGCAAGAGAAGCAGCTGTACTCGCACTGCTCTTCCCCGTGGCTCTTTGGCGCCCGCCCCCCCCCTCGCCAGATTTTTTGAGTATTGACTGCACCGGGCAATGATCAGACCGCGAGGAGCTCCGGAGCAAGAAGAGAGAAGGGTGGCTCTTGCAGCAAGACTTAGAGCTTAACCCTTGGAGCAGAGCGACTCAGTCTTTGTTTTCTCCCAGTCTGACCTGCACGCCAGAGCATGTCTCTGCACGCTTGGGATTGGGAGGATGAAGAAGACAACGGAAGCAACTGGCCGGCCTCTTCCTTCACAAGCTTTTACCACTTGGAGTCTGATGCGGGGGACTATGCGAGGGCTCCGGCCCGGGAGGCCGATGTGGACCATCACTACCACAGTATCAAGCCCTTGGATACCAGCACCTTCAACACGGACGTGCCCCAGGTCGTGCCATGCAATTTCATTATCTCCCTAGCCTTCCCTGTGAATACAGGTGAGCGCTACAGGGGCTTCTAGACCCCAACACACACACACACAGAGAAAGGGGGTGCACTGCTAACCTCTTTAAGTGCTTCTTTCCTCTCCTTCCCCCATCCTGGTGGATCCATGGTCAGAAAATATAGGGGGCCCAACTGTGGGTCCAGCGCATAAATGCCTTTTAGGGTTTCTTATACTTAGTCCTCTCAAAGGCTGGCAAGGGAGTTTTCTGTCGTTTAGTCTACTCGTGTTGCTATAATTGATTTCAGCCGCTCTTACAGTGCTGCCTCATTGTGCCTCGAATGTTCTGGAGGCTGTCTGGCTAGGTAGATACTGTATTTTCAGTTGCTCCATCTTCTTGATGAATTAAGCTTTTTGTTATTTATTATGTGATGACCTCCTTATTCAGTCATGCTGCTCTTATCTTGGACCTGTCGTTATCAAACACGAGAGCACGGAATCAGGCGACAGGTACCACGCAAGAGAAACTTGGTGCTCCCTGGGCTTCCATTAACCTACTTTCCCTCTGCACCGTCTCCCAGACTTGCTTTTCTGATTTTGATACTTCAGTAAGGGTATTTGTAGAACAGACTTTCCAAATATCCTGAAACTTTGACATACCTTTGTCTGGACATAAAATTGTCAGACTATAGTTTTTTTTTTTTTTTCTTCAATACCAAAGTATTTATTGAGACCTCTGTAAATATAGATATCGTTTATGTTAAAAAAAATCCAAATATTTTACAACTTGCTTTTAAAAACTAACATCTTAGATATCTTAGAGGTTGTAAGCACATAGTTTGTTTTATTTGGAACATATAATATTCCATTAAATGAATCTAATTTACCCTATCCTTTGTTATTTTTTGTATTTGTTTATTTTTGTTGCTGAGATACAGCCGAGAACTTACATTGTTAGAATTTACATCCCACGTTTTACAGGTGGACATTTCAATTGCTTCCAATTTTTTTGTTACTTTATTGTACTAGTCATCTTTGTGCGTATGTACCAATGGGCACTTCTGTATCCTGAGTTCTAAGAAGTAGAATTGCTGGGTTGCGCTTAAAATTTTTTGGATAAATATTATATTATCAAACTGCTTTGCCTTTCCCCTGATGGAAAATGAGTGGCACCTGGCACTGTAACTGGACACCTGAGATAGACAATTTATAAAGAGGAAAGCTTTGTTCAAGCTCATGGCTTCAGAGTCTCTATCCACTGTAATTTGGCTCTGTTGATTTAGGGCCGTGGTGAGGCTGTACATCATGCGGGCTATGGGGCAGAGGAAAGCACGCATCTCATGTCAAAATAGAGCAGAGATTAGCAATGGAGAGGCAGGGTCCCAGTAGCCCTTCAAGGCCACGCCCCCAGCGACCTCACTTCCGCCACCCAGGCCCACCTTTTAAAGGTCCCGCAACCTCCCACTAAGACTGCAGACGGGGCTTCAAGCCTTTAACACAGGTCTTTAGGACCCTTCCAAAACCACAGTACTCTCTTTTGGAAAAACAAATGCATTTTTCTACAGGAAATTACAACAGAGATCTTTCTATCTTCTAGATCACAAAGGAAAACATGCAAATCTTATTGATAAATACAGGAAATACCCTAAACCACAGAGCCGTCTGACAAAGCTTCGTCGTTTCTACCACATTGAGTATTTGTTCCTGCCAGATGATGAAGAACCTAAAAAAGTTGATGTGGTGGTGTTTTCAGGACTGGCAAGGGTGTTCCTGGAGTCGGGAGTAAAGGTGTGTGTGTGAATGTGTGTGTTTGTTGCCTTGTATGTGGCAGTGGGCTCCTCACCAGCCTAGGGTGAGTGTAAGAGCCCCCTGGACTGTGCTAGACCTGCACATTCTGGGTCTGCCCCAAGCCTCCTGACCTAAGCATACGAAGCACTTGGCTTTTTCTTTGTTCTTTTCTTTTGAGACAGGGTCTTGCTTTGCTGTTCAGGCTGGCCCTAATTCCAAATATCTCAGCCTTGAACTCATAGCAATCTTCATGCCTCTGCCTCCAAAGTGCTAGGATTATAGGCGTGAGCCACCATGCCCAGCACTGTGGTATGTAGTACTGATTGCTGGGGGGCATGAATCTCCATGCCAGACACTGTGATATGTGGTTCCTAGGGACTGAACTCCAAGTCTTGGGCTTGCAAGGCAGATGCTGGAACCATTGAGCTAAAATCCACAGCCCTTGGCTTTTTCTTTAGATAATTTTAATCAGTAATTTCCTGGTTATCTCAAAAGTGGGAGCAGCTTTTTAAATTCCTTCAGGTGTGTGTGTGTGTGTGTGCGTGTGTGTGCGCGTGCGTGCACACACATGTGTATGAGTGCATGTGCAAGTGCAGCTTACCCACACATAAGCAGTCCTACTAGTGCTGTGGCTTGAGTTAGAAGTAATCACAGAGGACACGACTTGAGTTTACTGCTTTGATGTTACATATTTTTTCCAAGAAAGCTGGAGCCTGGGAAAGCCAGTCCATACCACACCATTTCCCGCTGTGGTTTGGAGCCAAGCAAGGGGCAGGTAGAGGGCGCCAGTGAGGGACCAGTTCGTTGGGTGATGTCCAGCTCTGCCCCTTGCTCCGGCTCCATCTTCCCACAGGTGAAGTTTCTGTGTTGTTCTACGCAGAATGTGAAGCCGTGGTGTGAAGATGACAAACTCTGGGTATCATGGAGCCAAACTTTTAATGTCAATGTGACAAAGGAATTATTAAAGAAACTGAATTTCCACAAAATCACCTTAAGGATCTGGGAAACCAAGGACAAGATTTCCAAAAAATTCAAGTACCATCTTCCAATGAAGACTTTTTCAGATGACACAGGCTCATTTGGTAAGTCACATGTTGGGGTTTGTTGTAGATGTTTTGTTGTATCGTGGTTTTAGTTGAAATATTGCTGGAGGCTTGTCATTTCTCACCACATGGTAAGACCGAAAACATGTAGTTTGAAATGCTCCAAAACCTGAAACTTTTTTCAAAGTAGAAATTACCACCCTTGACCTTACTTGATAGGTTGCAGTCACAACTCAGGCACCCTGAAAATATTGTGTAAAACCCCCTTCCAGCTATGTATAGAAGGGGTCTATGTAACAAGAAAGTATCTCATGTACCTAGGTCTGATTTTGAAGTGTCCCATTTTGTATGTGCAGATACACTAAACTCGGAAAAACTGCTAAGTCCCAAGCTTTTCAGAGTAGAGACATCAACCTGTAGTGTCAGATTGAAGCCAGTATTCTTTTTGTACCCTTCATCTAATTTACATGATGTACACACAGTAATTTCTGCTCTGGTGGCTCACATTTCCTCCAGGACATGCTGGAGGTGTTGGGAAGTGGCCCCTGCCCTAGAGCCAGTTACAGTACTGGTAGGCAGTGAGTGCAGCCACCCTTCAGGACCTCCTGTCCCAGCGCAGCAGCTCTGTCATGGGTATGCACAGCTGGTTTGCATCCTGCTCAAAGACCCTCAAGTAACCACTAGCCTCACAAACAAACAACTTAGCTTATGACCAGGATTTTAGTTTTATCTTACAACCAAAGTCTTGAGTTATGACCCAGATACTGGTCTTTCCTATGTGGAGTTGAGAAATCCTTGTAAGGACTCAGATCTGCCTGGAGGAAAGTGTGACTTAAAATTATATAGAAGAGAGATTTTTGAAGGTTGTGGAGAGGAGCCTGAGCCTTCAGTTGACCCTGTGGCTGGTGACATTGTCACTTAAGCTGAGTCCCCAGGCTGCACGGAGACAGTGGTGCTGAGGACCCTGTAGGGGGAGCACACAGAGGAACTGTCTACATAGGAGGAGCTTCAGCAACTTCTGGCTGAGCAGGAGATGGCGGCAGCTGAGGAGCATTCAGAAGAGGAGGGGGAGCATTGACCGTCAGTGCAGCAAAGTTCTCCTCCTGAAATAAAGGAACTCCTGAAGTAATAGACAGAGCTAGAGACATTTGTAGAGAAGACCTGTTCAGACAGAAAAAGTCAATCGTTGCATCCCCTTGGTTAACGACCATATCCTGCCACACTGTAGAACAGTGCTACAGAAAAGAGAAACAGGCAACTTCAGACTAGTTTTTCTTTGAGAAAAGGTTGAGACTTAGTGAGCCAGAAGCAGGTTCTAAGAAGCAGGTCCAACTCTCCCCAAGAGAGAAAGGACCCAAGAGAGACACATTCCCGATGTCCTCATGGAAGAGGCTCTCCGTCCAGCCAGTAACCTTTCATTTCGTCCTCCTTCCTGCAAGCCAAGCTTGTCAACTCGAATGGTGGCTACAGTCAGAAGTCATTGTTTCTGGTGAACTAGGCACATTTTATAATTTTTTAGTGAATACACTAGGAAGAATATTGGTGTTTTTGGGTAAGTTACATTAGACAACCCTTTTTATTATGAAAAGATTAGTTAATGAAGGGCAGGTTCAGAATGCATTAGGGGTGTTTCCATTATTTCTTATAGGAAAAACTGTCTTGACTTACAACCAACTTGAGTTACAATCGGTGCTCATGAACTGAGTTTCTAAGTCAAGGGTCCACTGTTTTGTGCGTTCACTGAAAGAAATGAGAGGATACCAAGGAATGAAAGAGAACATTTGAGGTTAGCTCAGTAGTAGATCATGCTGAGCACACTCGAAGTCCTGGGTGCGTCCCTAGTCCTTCCACCCATCCCCCCAAAAGAGAAAAATTCAAGATAATCCTATTAACATTTCCAAGGAGCGCCTCTGAATTTTTACTGGTGGTGCACATGTCAGTGTTGGAGTCTCCTGTGCTGTCCGGAAGGAGCAAGTGGGAGGCTGGAGAGACCCAGGCTTTGGAGTCAGGTGACAGCGTCTGATCTTGTTTCCATCTTGTAGTAGCTGATGGCCTTCAGCAAATTCCTGAACCTCCACTCATCCTCTGTGAAAGGCAGAGATACTTACAGTCCCTAACCCATGGGCATCCTGCAGGACCGAGTGAAAGCAGTGATCCACTGAGGCCCAAGTCATGGGAGGGCAGTGTGGCCCATGGAGAATTTTAAAACTAAAATAAGATGATAATGAACTGAAGCTGTTGCATTAATTGTGAGGTGCATTCTGATGTTTAGAAACATAAAAAAGAGGAGGAGGCGTGCATGTTAGAATTTATAATGCCCAGTACTCTTGTTGTTGCTTCCAGACAAGTAGAATAATCTCCACGTGACAGTGAGCAGACAGACTGGAAGTTGCTGAAAAGCCAGAGGCAGCTGCAGACCAAATCCCAATTTTGCGTGACTGAGACATTTGAATTTGTTTTCCTCCTGCCCTCTGCTGACACTGCAGGCCCGGTACTGACAGTTTTCAACCTTTCCTCAATGCCCCTGGCAGTCCTGACATTTGGGCCAGGCAGTTACTCACTGTGGGCTACTCCCCACAGGTGACAGGGTGTGGAGCGCCATCTTGGACCTCTACTCGCTACACACCAGTGGGACCAGCAGAAATTCCTTCAGACAGACTGTCCTTCAGACAGTCACCCTTAGCTAGTCGCGTGTGGTGGTGCACACCTACAACTCCAGCACCTAGGGGGCTGAGGCAGGGGGATCAGAAGCTTGAGCTGAGCCTGGGCACGTTCACAACTTAGTGAGATGCTGTTTTAGTGTGAAGTCCTCGAGGTTGGTCCCCAGTACTGCAATAAATTAATTATCCCCTAGCTGATAATCCTTGATTTATATGTAAACTAATCATGAGAAAATGGGATCCAAGGTAACTTTTTTCACCTGAACCAAAGAAGATATCCATGTCCTTCAAGTGTGACCTCCCAGTGACATGCTTTGCTCAGATTCTAGACCCTGGCTCTGAGCTGCTAGATCAGAATTTCCAGCCAACATCTATCCCATGGTAGACTCACTCTGGAGGGGGCTGAACCAGGTTTGGCAAGATAAGCAGATTCAGGTGGTTGGAAGAGGAAGATGCAGGGAAGGTGAGGGCCCAGGGGCTTTTCACTGGGTGTTCATGAATCGGTGGCACTTGTTTTTCCTTGACACCTGTTCTAAGCCTGGCATCCTCGACTCTTAAATATTTTTTTTCATAAAAAAGTGGGTATGTTCCCTTTGTAAAACCATTTAGAAAAAGCAACAAGGAGAAAAAAATCACATGAGCCCAATCCAGAGCTATTCATTGTTAACAATTTTTTCCTAGGGATCTGATATACTTGCAGTCCTAAGTCCTGGCCTTTTGTTACTGACAGACAAGAATATAGATAAAGCACTATCTTGCTACCAAAATGATAAGCATCCAGTACATTGTGTTGGCTGGATGGGGTAGCAAGGACCTGTACTAGGCTGTCAACACTGGTAAATTCTTGCTTTCACTTCAGGTACCAGACAAGGGCTGGGACAAAATTTTGACGATGTGGTACACTGAGTGCCAGATTAAATGAGTTTCAAAGCGGTCGAGTAACATGGTCTGACCGGTCTCTTGTTTCTTCAGATAACAGAAGTACCAGTAGTTCTGTTCGATGCATAAGTGATGCACGTGAACGTGTGTTGGGTCAGGTGTGGGAACTTACTAGTTTCCAGCTCCGGGGTCTAAATGGAAGTTCCCTACTAGAGTGTGCCTTCTTTTTCGCTTCCATCTGCTCCATCTCTTGGTTTCTCAACGCTGGAGGTGGTTTGTCCAGTGGTGTGTTCCCAAGGCTTCTTTCTCTCCGTGCACTTGTGGTGCTTCTCTCTCTCAGACCTGCCTCATGCACTGGCCATGCCTTGGGGACACTCTAAAAGGTTTACCTCTTCATCACTGAATCACATCAGCTCTTCTTTTATTCCATTTCTTTAACTTCCATTATCTTCATTCATTCATTCAGCACCTCCATATATTCATGATTTCACACATTCTCATCACCGTTGTGTGTGGGCAAGACTGAGAGAAGCAGCGCCATGAGAGGTGACCCCTTAGCTCGAGATGGGGACCCTCCAGTGTAGCCCTGACTTTGCTGAGGACCAGCTCTCTGACCACAGCAAAGTTATTGAAGTTTTAGATTCCTCATCTGTAAAGTGAGGGGTTGTGAAGTAGGAATGATTCAGTGTACCCAGAAGGTGGTGAATGATCTTATTTGGGAGAGCCATTGCCAATCGAGGTCTGGGACCTCATCCCAAAATACATGCGCTTACTTTGTTGAGTTTCCCAATATTTTAGAATGGTTTCATGTGCTACAACTCCAGCAGGGCGGGAACCTTCTCTATCTTATCCATTGATCGGTGTCTACCAAGAAGCAAGTGACTGCTCCATATGGTATCCGAGAGATCTAACTGATTGAATCAGTGATCTTTCTTCTACATTCTAGAGGAAGTGAGACATTTGGTTTTAAATCAGAGAGAATTGTCTGAACAAGGCCTTGAGAAAGCTAACATCAGGGAGGAGTGGAACAAGGAGTCTCTGCCGGAACAACAAGAAAAGGCAGAAACAAGTCCGCTACCTTTCCCAGGTGAGTAGAAGTGGACAAGCTGCCTGAGCCCAAGCTAAGGAGAGAGCGGTGACCACAGCTCTCTGAGGTGCCGTGTACACGCACTGGAGGCTTTTCTGTGTATCAGCGCCAACTGCTGGGGTGGAGGTCACCTGCCGCACCCCACAAAGGATGCACTTTTTGTTGTTGATTCTTTTTCCTTTGTTTCATTTATTTTGTGGCTTACAAAACTGCTCTGTCTCTAGAAATTACATGTGTGGATTTTATGAAAATCCAGTGAAGAAAAATATTTAAAAGACAGGAAAAAGTTTATAATTCTATCATTCACTGGAATCTGTTTTGGTTTTCATAGAGCACATATCTCTGTTTTGGTTCTAGAAAATTTTTTGTACATAGACAAGGTTATCCTGGTGCATACAGTGCTCCTGTGTTTTGAGATTGTAAATATGTCATCACATGCATTTCCCTATTTCCTTAAACACTGTCCATAAACTTCATTTCTGGAAACCACATAGAATTTCATCTCCGAGTGGGACCGGAGTTTGTTTAACTATCCTCTACAGTTGGGAACTTGGGAACCTTAGCAACATTTTGGTATTCTGTAATATAAATAGTGTTGAAGTAGACAAGTTAATATATAGTAGACTTTTTTTCTTCTTTATGCTCCGTAAGAGTAAATGCAAAGAACCAGAGGCTTCTTCTTGCTTCCATTTGTCCAAATATTTAGAATTCATTTGGTCTGTACCTTTATCCTTTTTTCTTTCTCAGTTATGATTAACAAACCTTGTTTACTAAATGCTTCCCACATCTCAAGTATTTTGCCTGCAGACAGGCATAACAGGAATGTGTCAAGGGCCCTCATTTCCTGGTCAACTATCACGGAACAAATTTGATGACATTTGCTAATATATCCGCTTCTCACCAAGCAGAGGTTGATATTTCTCCCAAGATCAGCGAGGAATACGAAAAATCACTCAAAACAGATGATCTTCCCACATTTGGGTAAGGACAGAACCATGTTATTTTGAGGGATGGGAGTAGAGCCCCTCTTGTACTTGCCCTACAGTGAGTCATGTACGTTTGGTAGTAATTCTAGTCAAGTTGGAGTATGCGCAGTCCAAACAAAATGAAAGGCACAAGACAAGCGAGGGAACCTTGTGTATGAGCACACGCATCAGGTGCCATGCATGCTCCAGCATTTTATTTCATTTCAGTCCTCGGGATGGTCATTTTTTGAGGTGACATTACTGCCTCCATTGTCTCCGTGGGATTGGATGGTTCCATAGTTTGTATCAAATCACAAAAGTAGAATTTTTGGTTACACCAAGATTCCAAGCTAGACCTTCAGATGTGTGAGTCTGGCCTTTCCTGGGGTGAGCTCATTACTTTTTAGGGCTCCTTGTGCCCTCAGAAGGGTCTGAAAGAGGGCTTGCTTGAATACTATGAGGACCAAGGGGAGAATGGAAGCCCCGCTTTTGGTTTGAGAGGTACAGGAAGAACCAAGAGCACATGCTGTTACACAATATTAATTTTTTTAATTGAATCTCATTGTGTTGCAGGCTAAGCTCAAGCCATCTTTCTGCTTCAGCCTCCCGATAGCTGGGGTCACAGGCCCAGGCCACGTGCCTGCTGAACAAAATCTTGATTCTTGAAAATTATTTTTGCAAGGCTGGGGATTTAACTCAGTGTTTCTGACACCTGTCTTGCAAGCACAAGGTCCCAGGTTCAATCCCCAGTAACCACATACAATACTGGGCATGGAGACTCATGCCCAGCAGCAACCAGTACCACATACCACAGCGCCGGGCATGTTGGCTCACGCCTGTAATCCCAGCACTCAGGAGGCAGAGGCAGGAGGATTGCTGTGATGTGAGTTTGAGGCTGAGCTCAGGGGCAACCTGAACTACAAAGCGAGACCCTGTCTCAAAAAAAAAAAAAAAATTGCATTGAAAATTTAAATTAAAAAGAGCTGACCTTTTTTCCACTGTTAGGGTACATTAATCATGACCATGGTTCTTTCTCTTAATTCAGACTTTCCTTTGTATCTTTTATTAGAGCTAAATTTTTTCCCATAGATGCTGTAGGTATTTCTTGTAAGTTAATTCCTGGATGTTTTATAGTT
This sequence comes from Petromus typicus, assembly GCA_004026965.1. Lineage (NCBI taxonomy): Eukaryota > Metazoa > Chordata > Mammalia > Rodentia > Petromuridae > Petromus > Petromus typicus. Next base: position 12,660 of record PVIR01002237.1, read on the forward strand.
TTAGTTATTTGTATAAGGCCATATTGCTTTCCATTATATTTTCTAATTGGTTTGAACCTTGAAAATGCAAATGTGGGCTATAGACCAGGGAGATTCTTAGAAATACAACATGTCAGAGTTCTTGGACATAACCTGTATTTTATTTGCTAAGAGCCTCAGGTGATTCATGTGCATGCTCGTATTTGAGGAGTTTTGAATTAGAGGAATACCATGCCTGTTTTAAACTCAGCTCTCAGTCCAGTAAATAGACTCTCAGGTCAGACTTCTGATTTTTTTTTTCTTTAAATTTTCTCTTTGTGGATTTTCCAGACAAAGTACCTCAAGAATAACAACTATGTCTTCTATGGGGGCAGCCATGCTGGAGATCAAGGAATTAATTGACAGAACATCATTTAGCAGCTTAAACACAATAGAAAGACCAAAGTCTCAAAGTAAGACTGGGATTTTGAAATTTTATAACTGGACTTGGAAAACTATGAAATTGTGCAAATTCAGGATACTTCAGTGTGGTGTTTTGATATCAGACCAAATGATAGCTATTGTGTTTTATGCACTTTGAAGTCCTCAATTTGATTGTCACCATCTACCTAGCCATCCCCCACCCCCTCTATCCATCTCCATATCCATCTATTCCTGTTCCCCCATCAGCCTGTCTATCCATCCCTCTGCCGTCCATCCACATATCCCCCATGCATCTATCTGTCCACCTGTGAATCCATCCGCTCATCCAGCTATGCAGCTGTCCATCTTCATATCATCTCAGTCCGTCCATCCACCCACTCGTCCCCTTATTGCCTACTCATTACCTATCCACTTATCTACCTCTCCCTGCATCCATCCATTTCATCTTCTGTCTATTCACCCTTAGCATCTCATTCATCCCCTTTGTCTATCTCATCCCATTCCATCCAACTCCACCCGTGTTTTTGTGTTCCTGATGCACGTGTAGTCCATGAAAATGTCTAATGTCCAATGCTAATGCCAAATAAAGAATTACAGTTCCGTATAATAGATGCGATGGACAGGATAGGTGTGTCACCAGTCAGCCAAGGGTGGCCCTGCTCAAGTCCAGTGGAAATCATGAATTGGCAAAGTGCAGCTTTGCTAGCAGTTCTGATGTTACCAGTTAGTGCTTGAAGCCGACAGCTGCTGGTGTGGTCACTGCTGGCCATCACCATCTGATGCTGGCTTGTGCTAGAGACTGCAGATGGGCCCTACCAGGGAGTACCAGGCTGCTGGTCCCTGACACTCACTGGTGTTTACAGTCTGAGTGTTTATTTCTCTGTGCCCACACTCTCAGGATTTAAAAATCCCAAATACATTGGGTTCATGGTGTGTCGGGAAGCATAAGAGAGTAGGAACTGTAGAAAGACCATTTGCCTCTGGCAAAGGGCATGTACCCCATCTCATGGGACCTGTTTGTGTATAATCTTAGTCACAGATGTGAGCCAGAAAGGAGCATGCAAAACGAGACACTGAAAATCAAAGGGAAAGCTACAGGGCCCTGCGTGGGAGACTTGTGATATGCACACAGCTGACAACGTGCCATTATCCGCAGGTGTAAAAATGAAGCTTATGGAACAAAGTACAATTTCAAAACCAACAGAAAAATAAGCAGAGAAATGCAAGCAGGCCAATCACATAAGCATGGGGCCGAGGCATCTACGAAGTGCCACTCGACCTGATGAGGCATCAGTAGGCAGGAGCCCTTAGCACTGTTGGAACAGGGTGACGAGGGCCAGTCCGAGGCAGCAGTTAGCTACTTCTCCTTCCGCCTCATGCTTTGGTGATTTTAAGGAATTCTTCATTGCCCGCCTTGAAGTTTCCTGGGTATTTACACAAGGATTTTGGAGGTTGCATTTTCTGCCTGTGGTCAGGAATTCATTCTGTAGATGCATGGTGGAGCCTGCTCGTTTTGTTTGCTAGGAGTGCACAGTCCAGGTGACTCACCTCCTCTATGAGTTTGTGCACACCAGGTCTGTCCCCTTATCCTGAGACCACTGAAGCAATAGCTCACATTGTCTCAGTCGGCTACTGTCACAAGGGGTGGACGTTGTTGGGACTTAGGTGGCCCAGCTCCAAAGCCCAGGCCTCAGCCTTACTCGTGTGTGAGAGCTAACTAGAGGGGCTTTTTGCATGTGTGTACCACTGTGTGTCATGTTACCTCAGGCCTCTCTGTCTGTCCTCTGGTAGCTGCTGTGGGGTTGAGGACACCCCTCCTCCAGTCCTGCGTAGAACAGGCAGCTGTTTTGCCCTCTATGGGTAGGTAGCCACCCCGTCCTGTTGCTGGAAGATGTTCCAGGACAAAGGATAAGCCTTCTCTCCAGGAGCTCCTGGAATCTTCCAGAACCCCTGTAGGACTTGTGTGTGTGTGTGTGTGCATCTGTATGTGCACTCACACATGGTAACTCAAGATGATCACTTAACATTTCTTTCCTTTCTTTGATGTCACAGCTAAAGGAAAAGATTTAGAAATCAAAAAGAAAAGCCAGAGGAGAATGAGGAAGCCTCCAGGCATGAAGACCAGAGACATGAGGGTATCGGGCTACTGGAAGAAGAGCGCCTTGTGCATCCAGCTGGCCATGACGCCACTCCTTGCAGGTAGTTCACCCGCTCCCAACAGATGTTGGTTGTCTTGTTATGTGTCTAGAATTCCACACGCGGGACATTTGTGATGACCGAGCCCCTGCCCTGTGTCACTCATATCCTCACTCTTCCCTAGGAAAGTGCGGTGAATGTTGCACTGTGCAGAGAAAAAAACAGGTCCAGAGAGGTTAAGTACACTGTCCAGGATCCCACAGCTAAAAGTTGTGAAGATCGATTCTGACCCTAGGTTTATTCCAAAGTCCACGGAAACCTGTGAGAGCAATAAATAGCGTGATTTTGTTTGCTAAGGTGCTACTCTTTGTAAATAGTTTTTACATAACAGTTAGTGAAGAGAAGGAAAAAAAGGAAACTGTTTTTAGTGGGTGTGTTAGGTGCCAGCTGATTAGAGACTTCACATCACTTCTCGTGACAAACTGACACTTTCGAGGATCCCGTGGTGGTGTTGGCAAAATGGCTGTCATTGTTGGCATCTTTCTCAGTGAGAAAAAAAATACTCGGGTCAAGTGAGTCCTCCAAGGCCACACAGCTCATGGGTAGAATCTAATTCTTTTTTTTTTTTTTTTTTTTTTTAGGTTTTTTGAGACAGGGTCTCGCTTTGTGGTTCAGGCTGGCCCTGAGCTCAGCCTCTAACTCACATCACAGCAATCCTCCTGCCTCTGCCTCCCGAGTGCTGGGATTACAGGCGTGAGCCACCACGCCCGGCACTGTGGTATATGGTACTGGTTGCTGCTGGGCGTGAATCTCCAGTATTGTATGTGGTTACCAGGGAGTGAACCCAGGTCCTTGCAATTGCAAGACAGGCGCCGGAACCACTGAGCTAAATCCCCGGTCCCTAACTCTTTTAAATTTGATTTAGAGACATCGTCTCACCAAGTAACTCAGGCTGGCCTTAAACTGGAGATCCTCTGCCTCAGCCTCCAAACAGATGAAATTACAGGCATTTGGCACTACACCCTTTTTTTCCTCCTTCTCCTTTTTCCTTCTTCTTCTTTTCTTTCTTCCTTTCTTCTTCTTTCTTGTTTCTTCATTCTTCTTTCTTCTTTCTTCTTCTTCTACTCCTCCCCTTCCCTCCTCCTTCCTCCTTCCTCCCTCCTCCCTCCTCCCTCCTCCCTCCTCCCTCCTACTTCCTCCCTCCTCCTTCCTCTTCGCCTCTTCTGTTCCTCTCCCCTCTTTTCCCCTTCTTGCTCCTCTCTTCTCTTTTTTTTTGAGACAGGGTCTCACTTTGTAGTTCAGATTAGCCCTGAACTCACTATGTAGCCCAGGCCAGTCTCAAAACTCACAGCGATCCTCTTGGTCTCTGGCTCCTGAGTGCTGGGATCACAGGCCTGAGCTACCAGGCCCGACACTGTGGTGTGTGGTGCCTGAGGATCAAACTCAGAACCTTGCACTTGCCAGGCAGACGTCGGAATCACTGAGCTAAATCCCCAGCTCAACTTCTCTCTTTTTAAAGAGAATGTTCAAGCCCTGTACCATCTGTCCTGAGGGTCTTTGCAGAGATAAAAGCACCCCATACAGTTACACAGAGCAAAATCTCTTCAGATTGAAGCCCAGAGCTGTCGGGACAGTCATCATCCGCGTAGCTCTTGGGATGGTTTTAATACATGTTAAGAAAACATTAACTTTTTTGGGTTTTTTTCTCCTCAGATCTGAGGCTTCATCCCCAGGAGCTTCTCTAGCATTGAGCCCTGCCCCACCTTACTTTTCACTTTTACCTGAGGTTTGAAAACCAGCCACACCTGTCTTGTAGCTTCCCAATAAATCCTGCAGTGCCTTCGCCAAGTGGCAATAATATAAGAGCTTTCGTGACAAATGGATTTCACACGCTGGCTCAGCCACTCACAGCAGGTTCCTGCTTTCATGAAATGGAGGCAATAGTTCCTACCTCACAGCCCATCTCAGGCCCCAGGGGAAAGCATGGTGTCACTGCCAGCGTGAATCCTTGCCCCCATTAGGACCCTAGCATTGGCCAGTGTGGAGGTGGCAGCTGCTTTTCTGGGCTGTGGGATGCCAACTTGGTGCTGAAGAGCAAAGAAGATAGAAAGATGAGCTCCTTCCTTATACCCACAGTGTGGTGTTCAGTCACGAACTAGACCCGCTGGGGCTCCCAGGGCCAGTTACGGGCTTGTTTCTTCATAAATAGTAGCACTGCATCATCTGTTCCAAAGCCCGCATAAGTGATTTCCAAAGCACCAGGCTTCCAGTTGGGTCATATCGTTTACTCAGATTTTTTCTTTGCTTATGGTGCCAGTCATTGAACCTGAGGGCTTTATGCTGAGCTACATCCTTGCGTCTGGTCTCTGTCTGTCTGTCTCTCTCTGAATCTATTTGTGAAGACAGAGTTCTGTTAAGTCCCTAAGTTGCCCCGTCTCTGTTCAAGCTTGCCGTCTTCCTGTCTCAGCCTCCCAGAGTGCTGGTTTTCTGTTCTCTTGGCTGGCTTGATAACCCAGTACTTTTTCAGCAAGGCTCCATATTTGGGAATGAACTCTTATTTTACAAGATGGCACTGCACAGGGGTCTGAGTTGGGCCCAGCAGAGCTGGGTGCTGCCAGTTCCACGACTTATCAACCAGGAGACCTCCGACAATTCCTTGACATCTCAGGGCCTGAGTCCTTCATCTATAAAGCAGAGGTGACAACAACTATAGAGAATTGTTTTAAGGATCAAATTCCATGAATACATGTTGGGGGCCAGCTGTTTCAGGTGCTCAGGCAGACCCCCTCACCCTTCTCCTTAGCCACGGGGTTCGCATTTATTAGGGTGTGGAGGGAGGGTGTGGCCATTTAGTGGGTTGTGGAGAGAGGTGCATCCAGTCTCAGCTGGAAATGGGGTGCTACTGGGGTGTAGTGTGATGCTGCCAGATATCCCACAGTGATGAGGACTGAACCTCAGGCAGCTGCCATAACCTTCATTTTATTTCTATGTTGGTTCATGTTTGTGATACTTAGGGAACACATTCACAGTGTTTGGTTCCTTTTACTTCCCCTCCTGTCCTTTCCCTTCTCTCTCTCCCATCGCCATATTTCCTTCCCACCTCTGCACACGAGGAACTAGGCTCTCATGTGCGCTCAGAATGAATTTGCAGGCGCTTAGGAGGGAACAGGCCTGGTGTTTCCTGAGTATGCGCTTTGTGGACCAGTGACTTTAGCGCCCTCCTGTGGTCCTGTGCCAGAAAGGAAAGTGAACCCCAGTGACTAGCTTGTTAGATGACAGATTTGGGGTTTGAACACGTGTCTCTCTACTTCTAAAACTTAAGCTGTTTTATTTTCACTATTTTATTGCATTTATTTTATTTTGTTCTATTTTTGCTTACTTCAGTATGTTTCTGACCAGGGAATATGAGGGCCATTTTTGTAAGAAAAGTCCACTCAGCCTCCTATGTCTTTCATTGCCTCGGTTCACCCATCTTTTTTTTTTTTTTTTTTAAGGTTTTTTTTTTGAGACAGGGTCTCGCTTTGTGGTTCAGGCTGGCCCTGAGCTCAGCCTCCAACTCACATCACAGTAATCTTCCTGCCTCTGCCTCCCGAGTGCCGGGATTACAGGCGTGAGCCACCACGCCTGGCACTGTGGTATGTGGTACTGGTTGCTGCTGGGTGTGAGTCTCCACACCCAGTATTGTATTTGGTTACCGGGGAATCGAACCTGGGTCCTTGCGCTTGCAAGACAGGTGCCAGAACCACTGAGCTAACTGCCTGGCCCCACCCATCTTTTATTTTCCCTGTTAAAACTGTTGCAGCGCCATCAGTGGGAGGTGTGCCATATGTAGTTTGCTTAAATATGTAGGTCTTCTTTGCCCTTTTCTCTGTGCATGTGTGATGTTAGGAATTCAAGTCAGAGAGCACTAAACTATATCCCCATCCATTTTGCAAAAAATATTTTGAGATAGCCTCATCAAGTTGCCCAGTTTTTCTGCAATCCTCCTGCCTCAACCTCCCAAATAGCTTAATTCCAGGTATGCAGTACTATGGTCTGGACATTATTTGCTCTTGATAGTAATCTCATAGGTGGTATCTGCCTACAGCAGCTCTACCCTTAGCAGAGCCAGGCCCTTTGTCTAATAAGTTGTCCCAGGTCCACATGATATCACTGGCACTAGGAATGTGGCAAGTGT